>JAGYYO010000128.1:0-13701 GCA_021441625.1 Diophrys sp. 3 WChen-2021
TGCCATATTTTAGCATCAATTAAATCCTAAGGATGCGTTAAAGTCTTAATTAATCTAAATCAACTAAGACTACCAAGTGTATATGAATGATATAGAAGTGATCTATAGAAAGAGAACAAGGAAGAGGAGATAGATAAGATGACTCAGGGTGCTTAAGGAGGATAATAAGAATACTTATAGTTGATGTGCTACTTCTAAGTGGGTTATTAGAGATCTACCTCTTCCGTGGAATTCTTTATTGTTACTTTCTTTTTAAATGGCGTCTCATCCATCTCCATCTGTATTATTACATTTTATTAACTCTTTCAAATGAATAATGACATAGAAGAAGAAGAGAAGGAATGAATACCATTGTAATGAATCAGATAGATAATGGGAATAAAGTAGTCTTAATCTACACCATGATATCCCCATAGTCCCCTTGTTCTATCTCATTCACTTCCTTCTCCCTTCCCTCTGCTCTCTATCAACATTGTCTCTATTCCTTCATCTCCTTCTCTTCTTTCTACTACTAATCCAACTACTCTGTTATCCTATTATACGTTATATTGAGATGTGAATGCACCAGGAGTGGTAGATGGGTTTAGTGAGGATTAATAGTCAATTCATTTAGAGGAGGGTTGAGGGAGAAGAGATAGAGGGGGATATCTGAGGAAAGATAGAGAGGATGAGGGAGGGTTCTCGTTTGAATAATTGTGACAAATAGTATCTACTTTAGTGATTGTCATAGCACTTACTCATAATCCTTACCTTATCCCTTGTGTCTATTCATGCTGTCTTGTTGTCACATTGATGTTAGCTGTTTCATTTCCTAGATTTGGCAAGTCTAACTGGAATCAGAATGGGTTTCAGTGGCTTATGAACAAAACCACGACTAAGGAGGCTGGAGAGACAGGAGCAAGAGGAGATGCTACTGCAGAAGAGGGTGAGAACTCCATAACTAATTTAAAACATTAAAACATCTGAAGGATTAAGTATTTAATGAT
Source organism: Diophrys sp. 3 WChen-2021 (assembly GCA_021441625.1). NCBI lineage: Eukaryota > Ciliophora > Spirotrichea > Euplotida > Uronychiidae > Diophrys > Diophrys sp. 3 WChen-2021. Next base: position 987 of record JAGYYO010000128.1, read on the forward strand.
AGCATAAGCAATTAAAAAGGGATTAATTCTTTTAATCAAGACTAATGGAATCACGCAAGCCACTTGAAAGGAAACACATGGAATAAGTACTTCTTATAATCCCAGATTGAAATTTAGAGGAGAGCCATACACTTAGAAATAATATAAGGGGTTCTACTCTCCACAACTTTCTCTGTGATCTACTTAGATCACGCCTGAAAAAATTCTCAACTAACTAAGTATTGCATTGCTATTGCTGATGATCTAGTGTTCTACTTTAATAGTAAATTCTTAGACTGGATGAGTGACAAGTGTATTTAAAGATTTCTATATCTAATTTATCAAGAAGAATTCTACAATCCTATCTAATAAGAGAAAGATAGAGCTAGTCGAAGGATTATAAAATAGAAGGTTAATGAATCTTCTAGGAGTTATAGTAACTCTTAATCATCTTCTCTTTAGATGAATGTAAAGAACGAATTAACTAAAATAACTAAAATGCTTAACTGGAACTAAAAAAAGGGATGCAAGTATCTAAATGAGTATTGTGGACGTATTTCCCAACACTGTTCCACTTCATTAATGGGTACCATCAGGAACATTATCTAAAGAATTAGAAACTCATTCATCAATCAATCATTCGATCTCTCAGATACACAAGAGCAAATTGTATTCACACTCAAGAAATGTCCTAGACTAGGTTTCATCCGGATAGATTTAGACTCAATTCTGTCCAGTGAAATTAACTGCCATTGATAAACCCTGCTCTACCTTCGGGCGATACCTGGTAGTAGCCAAAACCAAAAACTTCCAAGTTCCCCTATGGCCAGAACTTTGGAGGACTCTTGCTCCTTTAGGGTAAGGCATAGTGTCACCACCTTTGAATCAGATAATGAGTATGTTGATTAAGTTACAGAGTTTATTTAATTCAATATTTCATTTCAAAGTTTTCAATGAAGAAGAAGACTATCTCAGATAAAAAGTCCGACAGTGAAAGCTCCTTGATTATAAATGAAACAGGACACTTCGCTTGATGTGGATTCTAAACATACGACACATTAGCCTATACCTACTTAGGTCGATGGAGGTACATACCCTCTAAAAGACAAATAGATATTCTTATAAACATCCTACAAAGATCACTTCTTCCTCAAACTCATACTTGTAAGATATTCTAAATATTTAGGATTTCACAAATAAAACCAAAAAGAAACACAAGAGAAGAAATAAAACTAAGAGGGATAGAAACATGCTGATGTTCCAAACCCCGAAGCTAGCGAACTTCCTCTAATTCATCCTGTATTAGTCTGTCAATGAATGGGTCTTCCTTGTTCATACATTATCTCTTCTAATATAGCAAACCTCTCAATTTCTAATATATCTTCAATCGTCTTAGTAATTCTCTTGTGGCTCTCTGATAGGATGAAATAGAGTGCTTGTCAATCTTTCAAAGGACTAAGTTATTATTTAAATGTTCTTTATCCTGGAGTCTTAGTAAACTTTAATGTCTCAAAAGAGACTTGATCACTTTGGCATTTAATCAGAAGATATGCGAGGGTGTGGCCGGCTCTTATTAACATGGCCTAAATCAAAATAAGGCAATACGTGAATGTTAGAATTGGATCCATAGAGTTACCCCTTATCAGAATGATCGATGCCCCTTGAACTTATGTATTGGCCAGTTGAACTACAAGCAAATAATAGTAATACAACTGAATGTCAAATGCCTCAAAAATTAAATTCAATGACATGCACTTACTCTTTATAGAGATCAAGTAAATCATGAGAATGAAGAGGGGAACATAATAAGAATTTGGCGGAGAACTCTAAGTTACCCTCTCTGTATTAGGTAAATAATAAAACATTGGAAGTAAAAGAAGAAGAATAATGAACCAAAAACCAGAAAAGGTCTTGTTCAATCAGTCAATGCTTTGGAAACAGAGCAATCTTTCCGTGTTTTTAACCAATAGGAACAACCAGAGCACTCTTGGCTGTTGGTCTGCCCAATCTTCCAATAAGATGAACACCATTTGACCAGACGAGATCCAATCATAGAATGTTTAGATGAGATTTAATGACTTCAATTCTTAGATTAACCACATGAGAGAAAAGATCAGATCCAAAGTAAGCTTGAGATAATGATGTGATAATTATTAATCAGAATCAATGAATGATCGGAAATCTAAATCAATGTTTCTCTCCTTCTTGCTCTTGGTGATCATCCTCTTGTCGGGATCTTGGAGATTTAGAAATGATTTTGCACTTGTTCTTACGTCGTGTGTAGATGAGTCTTCATCTCCTATATACATATATACATATTTAGTATCAATAAAATAGCGACCTACAATTTTGCTATCCAGTTGTGTTTAATTATTATCTTTATTAAGTCATTATCTAGAATGCTGAGAGTGTTAAATATGAGGCATTAAGAACTCTTCTTCGGAGGTAACAAACTCTTCAAGACCTACAGACTTCCATTTCTCTCCTCTCTCCACTTCTGATAAACCCTTAAACCCCTCATCTCTATTAGCACTCAAAGAGCAGAACTCTCTCTTTAATCCCTCCTCACCCTCAGTACTCTTCCCTCTATTTCTTCCCTCCTCCAACACCTTGAAAAACAAAAGAGGATATATAAGAAGAAGCTCCTTTAGAGAATCTCTCTTCTGGAGTAAGAGATTGAATACCTCACTTCTCTTAGCACGTGCTAGAGGATAAATAATTAAATCTGATCTGATATAGAATTCTGTCTAAAGCTTTATCTTAAACTAAACCTATTTCCTTTATCTAAACCAAATCTATATAGGGATCAAACCCTTCTTCTATTTGTATCTTTGATCCCTCATTAAAGAAGACAATGGGAACAGCGCCGGCTCATTTATGTTTTGACTATGATTTGACTTTAAATAACTATGACCTTTGTTATGAAGCTTATCAAAAATAGTAGATTGTCAAATAAGAATAAAGGAAGATTAAAACCTTAATACAGATTGATCATATCGTAATCTATTTAATTAAATTAACAATTGGTTCTTTATATATCTGAAGATAGAAGAGAGGAATCTTTCAACAATAATTCATTATTAAAGGTTCTCAACTCCCTTCAAGTAAGAGTCTATTTTCAGATATTAATCAGTCTCCTTTGCATATCAGATGATATCTGATGTACTATAAGTTTTAAGACATGTAACTATTCAATCAGCAACAGCAGTAGTGAGAAATATTAAATTTTAAATTAAATGAATGACTCTTTTAATGACATCTTAGTTGAAATCTCTGGTGCTGTAGCTGAAACTTCGGCAGCTACGGCACCAGAGTTGGGTCTCTCAAAGGAGAAGAGATGAGATTTCTTTTCAAGTTCCAGTATACAAGCTGGGCCCTGATACTTGATTAATGTTTATCATTGTATTCTTTGTACTTGTTGTGCTCTTAGTCTATATTTCCCTCTTAGTTTGAATTCAAGGCACCAACATCCATGTCTACTTGATTAGTCAAGCCTTTATCTGAAGTTGCTACTTAAATAAACATTAGACTTCACATAAATCAAATTTAACAATCTACTCCAGTCTCTGTAACAACGAACCATCCCTAACCATCATTAGCTTTATCTTTACTCGTGGCATCTGCTCAAACCTGCTTGAGTCTCAAAGAAGGGGAATATATATCTCTATTACAATTGCTACTCCTGCTTTCCTCATTTGGTGCTATACATTTAACATAGGTTTATATGACAACATTAACGAAGAGAACAATGAATAATTTCATCTTCATCAACACAAGTGTAATTGTATAGTATACCTTTATCTTTGCTAGGTCTTGTTTTGACAATAAATATTGACATACTATTATTGGGGTTAGGATGGATCCAGTAGTCTTAGTTATGGTTCCAGTTAGAGATTTTATCTCACTATAGATGAATAAAGACGATATCCTTGTACAGAATACATTGGGTGTTTCAATCTTTAGGATATTGAACGAGGTGTTCCTAATTAATATACTCTGGACTTACTGAAGTGACTCAGAGAGTCAGAAAATGTAAAAGGTAAGAAAGTATTAGAGAGAGTTTTAAAGAGGAGAAGAGTCTTAGTTGGGTTTGGGGAAGGTGGAGCAAAGTGGAAGAGTAATTTTCCTCCATAATTAAAATCTTATCCATCTCCACATCAATAAAAAATGTTGCAGGATAAAGTCTGACATCTGTGTTGTAGGACTAAAATGCTTTGCACCTCTAAGGAAGTGAGCAGTAGGGAAGTATGGGACAGACTTTATCTATCAGAAGGGATTCTTGCAATAATATCCATGTGGGACGTGAAATTATCGTCATTAACCACAAATTAAACTAATTTTCAATAAATAATCCCAATGAATAATTAAACCAAAGTAAGAGTTATTACTACCAAATCACCTGTTCAATTCTATCTTTAAAAGCATTTAATTATGTATTTAAGCATCACAATTGTCCTCAATACATGGCATTTATGTACAAAGATACGAGAGAGAAAGTCCGTCAACCTACTACAAACCATACTCCTTACTTCCACCTCCTTGTAGATGCATCCCATTAACATTCTCTAAACACTGCTTCATATTATATATGATTACAATTATTTGATCTTAATGGAGATAGAACCAATACAATAGAGAATGGATTAACATGTAAACAAGTATAATGGGAATATTACTGAAGCATCTAGGAAACAAATGAGGCTGATATTGGAATGAAGAGAGTTGAATCATTTGTAAAAACCAATCTAATACCAAGTAAGGCGATGGGAATGAAGAAGCTAACGATAACTCTTAGATTGATAAATACATAGATTAACATCATCATGTTTATTTTGACAAGGTTTACTTCGTGGATGTTGCTGAATATGAATTCTCAGTTAGTTTTACAATCGATGAGGATAATTTCAGTTTTTCTTTAATGAAGAAGACAACCAATATCCATGATTTAGAGACCAAGACATTTACATTCTGTATTGAAGATTTAGTTTGAGACTATGAAAAAGATTCTCTATTTCAGTTTTGGTGTTCATCAACTAAGATGCCAGATCAGTCTCTTATAATTAAGTATACTGTAGCTAAGATTCAATAACAATGTAGCACTATGCAATAGATTACATCTGAGATGTTATAGAAACACTGGTTTATTTAAGAACTTAGAATCACCTGTTTGCTTAGCATTATTAGGTTCTACAGGACCAATTAACCCATGGTCCATAGGGCTGTGAAATTAGAAGGGAGGGATGTTGCTTTGGGTAAGATGTTGTACTATCTTGGAATAAGAGTTTGCAGTCCATTAGTGGTTTCCGAATCTTTGTGTTTTCTTTATTAGGCTGTTAGACAGCGGAGAGGCTAAGTTCTTTCTGTCCTTAGTTAATTAATAGCTATTTTAGTCTTTATGTATTGATTTAATTCAATAGAGATTAATGAAGCTACCAACTGCTGGAGCCTTGTTGGGAGATCTTTAGATAAGATAAATTTGTTACTTCAAGGAACTCAAACCCCAATAAAGGAAACTTTTACTTCATGTTGTAATCTCAATTGATTTGTTTATAATATCATAGGTAAGATCCAAGATCAAAGTTAAATTATCACAGAGGAGGCACACTCTTCACCTATCCACCAATGTCCACCTCTTGAATACTCGTAGTAGAGATCCATTCTTAAGTTATAATTAATCTGCAGAAGATGATATTTAAGTCTTTTAACTCTCTAATTGTTTAAACATCAACCTAACATTTTCTGAAATGACAGAGGTGCATTATTGATTAGAAAAGAATTTAATAATGGTATATAATAGTAAATGTCTTTCAGAAGTAGCCGTTCGACTCTATGTTTCTGTGTGTGAGGGTCTACGAGATATAAAAATGTATAAAATAAAATAATAGCCATTAAAATTCGACTATGGGACCCTTTTCATCAAAATAAACGTTTTCCAAATATTATTTCCTTCTGGAACCGCATATTTAATATCTAAATACATTCTGTAGTCTTTATTCTATACACAGTACTAATTTTTTCTCATATAATGAATGTTCAATATTCCCTTCATAGATATCATCTCTTAACCTACTAATCCAAACTAACTCTCAAAATCTCTCCCTCTCCCAAACCCTCTCACCCCAATAACAGCCTCTCTCGCCTCTCTCCTCGCTCTTAAAAGTTCTCCTTCTCTCCCGCCTCTCCCTATTCCAATCCTCACTCTCTCTTCCTATGACTTCCTCCCACTTCTTCCATTTAAATTCCCGCTTCCTTTCAATCTCGATATCCATCTTCTCTCCATCTATCTATACGTTCCCATTTCATTTAAATAACATAAGAATCACATGCATGCTTCAGCATCTCCTAATAATGCTATTCCTATTATTTCAATATCTTCTCCTTCACCTCTGTCTCCATAGCCAACGTATACTTCATTTCCACATATTAAACTGTATGCTATAGTGTAAAGAGAAAGGATTTGACTATGCTGACGGTTATTGTACTGTGTAATATTGAGATTTGGTTTATTGAAATTTTAATATCATGGGCAAAAGATAAAGGATTAATTTATTATGGCAAGAGATCAATACTTTTGAAAACCTCTTTCTGGAAAAGTACAATTTTCAGAGCTAGAAGAGATCCTCCTGAGCAAAAGATTGACCTAAAGAGGTTCCTCATCTAGGTGAAGAAGGAGAAAGAAGGAGTACAACTTCTAAGAGATAAAGATAAACATAAAAGATTAGACAGAAAAAGAAATGTGGTTATTAGTCAAACATTTATGATATTAAACTATTTAGACTCAACATCTAAGAATGGGTTTGGGGTTTATATTGTATTCTCTACAAGTCTATTGATATGAATACAGGTGCATACACGTATAATTCATTTGGAAATGATAAAATGTATGTTAGAGATAGAGTATAAGAGAGAGAGGATGAGAGAAAGAAGAAAGAGAAGCATAAGGAGAAGAGAAAGGAGAGGAGGTCAATCCAAATGGACATTCTTCATGATGATGAGTTAGTGTGACATAAGGATAACCTTATAGGTCCTGCCAAATAATAGAAAGAATCTCAAATGTCATTTACAGTATAATGGATAAATGTAAATGTGGCAATAGTCGATTGAGTTATGAATATCTTGAAGATTTATCTATGAGGGAAGCTGTTTTTAATGACTAATAGGTAATGGCATGCTTTAAATTATTGATATTACTAGACTCAACCACCTGTCAGTACATCACAACCTAAACTGATTGTACAATGATTCCACTAAGAAGCTATCAGTCTGCCAAAATTTAGTTATAATAAAGTCAATTGCTATACAGCAAGAAGGCACTTAAATTCTGTAATTATAAAGATTTCCAAGTTTCCAGAGGTTTCCTAGGAGTCTGAGAACCTGCATCTATTATCTAAATGAGAAGAATGTGCTTATTAAATGTATTGCTAATCCATATCTAAGATATGAAAGTACTCATTAACGAAAAAGGGAGGATTAAAAGATTATTAATTCCAGATCAAATACACTGTGAAATCATCCTTTACTCATTAGAATAAAGTTGAGTTGAGTTAAGTTTAAATGTCTTTTTCTATTAGACAATAATAATCACATCCATTTCATTCTCATTATTCCCATCATCACATCCAAAGAGAAAGTCAACTTGTTTTAAATAAGTCTTCAGATCAAATTCATCTGTTCATTTTATTTTTCTTCATTGCCATATGTGCCTCCTTGTGCCTGCAAGAGAGATAACACCATAGACGAAGTGATTGGAAGAACACCAGGGGATTTTGAGTGTGGAGTCGACCCAAGTGGGTCAGAAGTATTAGAAATTAGTGAATAAATAAAAGAGAGAATTGCTGACTTGTTAATTGAAGAACCTTAATGCAATTGTTAATCATTTTTTTGATTACTAGAATAAAGGGAATGTTTAATTATAAATGGAAAGAGTCAAGAAGAAACAAAGACAGGATGTAAGGCATAGAAGTGTATCTGTGGTGAATGCAGTGACATGAAAGATAAGCACGATTAATTATCTAGTAGTTTGAATAGTAGAAATCAAGAAGAGAATCCACTCATCAAGGTAATCATTACTTGTACTGTAATTGAGAGCTTGAAATCAAAAATTCATTTTCCCCAAGCTGTGACTGCAGAAGGGCCTGGATAGGTAAACGCGAAGTGAGAAAGCTTTCAATCTATAGTATAATCAGATCTTGAAGAAGATTAAGAAATAGACTATGAATAGTGCATGAGTTTGCGTTTGATCAAGTTGACATTAAACCGGATTTAAAGTAATTAACATTCTATAAACACTAGCCTAGTTAGGTAAACAGATTAATGTGAGAATGTGAGAATAAAAAAGAGAACTTGTTTGGACAGCACTATTCTCGATCAAGGGCAAGTTACAGTTATTCTGAGAGTGCCCTGAGAATCAACCAATAAATTAATGCTCTGAATGATTTCTGGATCCTTCTCTGAGACAAATAAACGAGGAAAAGCCAATGGATATTAGACCTTAAATAGGCAATCACTAGGCTATGTGATCAAAACAAAGCTAATTACTGGGAAATAGATAATTAGAACTTGAAATGTACACTACAAATGTCCTGGTCACCTCCAGATAGTTAATAACTAGAAGTTGGGTGTACATAAACATTACTAAATCATGTCATCAAAGATTTCAAGATTAGGGGGACAAAGTTTAATTTAAACATACAGATAAAGAAAGCAGATGTGTAAAATGATTTGTACAAACTAAGGTCATGCATGAAATTTTATACTATTATCATTAGTTAATTAGTCTTAGTCTTAGTCATAATTCAATTAACATCACTCCCTTCTCTTCTCCCTTCAGTGTCTTTCAAGGAGAAGAACAACTCAAAGCTATTCCGAGGTTTTTGGCTGAACATTTGAATTACATGAGTAGGTTCTCCTCCAGGAATGCTGGATTGTTTTCTGGAGAACTTAACGGTTAAATGTTCTGGCAATGCTGGCGGGATTTTTCCGTCTATACCCAGACGTTAGACGTTGGGAAGTAAGACTGAGCCAGGAGACCCAGTCTTTTGTTTGAGGACTGAAAGGAGCTTCCAGGGATACTTGCACAGGGCCAATCATTTTTAAGCTCAACTTCCTATGACTCCCTCCACAAAAGGGAGGAAGTGGTCTTAAGACTCTTAAAGAAGAGTAACTGAGATGCGTTGTGCATCTTTATTAAGTTCTCTATTTAATTTAAAAGTGGTTTAGTTAATTAATTCATTAATTGGAATAATTTAAATGAAGAAGAGGAGATTTGAATGAAGAGTATAATGTATCTCATACAGTAATAGAGTAGCAAGAGCATCTTTACTAGATCATAAGCATGTTCAATCAAAGTGGATTATAATGAGAAGTCCATTCCAACCATTACATATGCCTTGATAATTTGAATTGTCCATTGGGTGTGGGAAATCTTTGATTAGTTCATCATTCCCTAGTTTTATATTGGATCTGGGTCTGCCAGAGTCAAGAGATGATGAGAAGGATTCAACCATCCCTTGGATTTAGTCAATTGAACTTCAAAACATAGCTTATTCAAAGTTATCTACTTAAACAGAAGAAATAAAATTCAAGACCGCCATTTTAAAAGTCCTTTATTTAGTTATTCAACCCCACGAGTGGGAGAAAGCACTCGGTTCAAGTTGATTAGTTACAGTAACAGTTACACAAATCATTAATTAAAATATTGGATTTAAGCTATAGTTAGGCTGAATATTGTAAAAAAGAGAATTATACATTGGAGGTTTAGTGGAGAACTTATAAAAATACATTCAATTAATGACTGATCTATATTCTGACTATCCACTGAATAGAAAAATGTTACTTACACTATCGATGAAATTAAGTTCGGAGATTAACGCCCAGTACTTAAACACTTGATATATTTAACACTAGGGTTTAAGCTTAGGCCCATTAACTAAATTGATGAATTGTTTAAGACTTTCCACAAAGATAAGGATAACAGAGAGACTAAATACTACTCGGTATACATTCACTACACCCTCCTGCAGGTGAACCATTGATAAGAGAGAGAGTTGATTATTCGATTTACTATCGTTATAGATAATAAGGGTTTGCAACAATCCTCTAATTTCTTTTACCTATAGTTCTTCTTCTTTAGATGATGGATTTTCTGATCTAGAAAAGATTTTAATTGAGAACCTTAAAGGTAAGTACTTTGACTACACTTAGGTACTCAAGAACGGCTTGTCCTTTTTATCTATGGACATACAGTGATGTAGATTCTGAGTTGATGGGGGCTGTCACTGTTATCTCTTTTATTAAGTTTCATTAATTAATAATTGCGCATATAGTTATTCGCCATTTAATATTGAGGTGAGCAAACTTGAGGAGGCATGGCATGGAAATAATGCGAGGCTGTTGGCGCATGGGCTTAATGCGGCACTCGAAGTAGCAGTACCATTACTTAAGGGAGATCCATAACCGGGAGGAGTGTGGTCGCCATATGAATATGGATATACAGGAGAAAGATCCCCTTAGAACTTTTAATTTTAATATCCAGGTTGTTGTCCTAAAGAAGCTTTAGTCTTCATAAGAATGGGTACTCTAGACTCTTAGCGAACATGCGACTGTCTCTTTTGACTGAGCTCCACATCTCCATTCTAAAGCTGGTTGAGTTTGAGCTTTGAGCTAGTGTTCCCTTTTAGGACTCTGCTATATTGCATCAGTGGCTAAAGCCGCTTCAGTCTGAGTGTTAGTTAGCCTCATCTTCCTTCAGTGGAGTGTCAACCTTGAGAGTACCATACCCAAAGAGGTCATTGTCAGCCTACTCCAATATCTCTCTTGCTTTTTCTACCTGATCTTTAGACAATTTGTTGAGTTCGTCTTGGAAATCATCCAGCACTCTCATGACTTTTTGGGTTTCTGAGTTTGAGGTGTCTCTTGATCAGCCCCTTGATAGCCACTACCACGAGTTGCTCTTTTGGAACTCCCTATCTCATTGAAGCAGTGTCATAATCCTCTTTGATAATGTCTTCTAGGTCCTTTTTAATGTCTTAAATAAGTATGTCGAACATCTCGTAGTACTCGACTGACTTCACTTTCTATCTTGTGCTTTCTCCCTCTCTTTTCTCATCGATGACATGAATGGATGAGCAAGTAGACTGCACTAAAGAGTGACAATCCGATTATTACAAGAGTGAGTTCTGAGATATCTTAAATGCTGAATGATTAATAAAGATGGAGTCTCACAAGGTGACTAGGAATTAACTAAATGGGTAGGGAGTTTCTTCTGCTTTCTTAAGCTAAGAACTCAACTTATGTTAAGAGTTCCAACGTTGAGCAGACAGAGTACCCCCCACGTTACCTCCAGCAGACTCTTACTAAGTAAGGGGAGGGGCTTTGGCTACTCTGCTACAACGTGAATGGATCTTTCCACAAGTTATATGCTCGTTCGCTCTTGACTGATACAGCAAAGGCGTAAACATTAAACACTTTTGTCTTGGTTAAGTACTTCAAATATCTCTTGGAGAATGGAGGAACAGTAACTACTTCTACCTTTTATCCTGACTTTGCAAGCTTCAACTCTTTCCCAAGATTCACCTTGCCATTGAATTAATTCTACATTAAGTTTAATTTGATCCTGTTATTTCTTTGAGTTGCTATCTTAAAAGAGCTAACTTCGAGCCTTAGGCAAGCGTGTTAGTTTGTCTCTTTTGAATCTTCCTCCTGTCAGTCTCTGGAGTACCTATAGTTCTTGATACAGCTAATAATAGTAAATTAAAATATCAAAGCATGAATACTTGAGGAAGGAGAGATTGAATTTAGGATTGGAGAGATTTAAAGTATGTATATAATAAGTATAAATTGCCATTCAAAGTCAATTCTTTGTTTTAATTCACTCTCTTTTATAAAACAATTATTTAATCCATTAATTAGGACCTGGTTGGTAACTTCAGCTCAATATTTTCTCTCAGACAATTTGATGATCTGTGGAAAAAATCTTATTACATAAATTAATGATCTTAAATGTTAATAGATGCATATCATTGTAGATATTTAGAGCTAACAATAGATTTAATTTACAATTCTAGAAAGAAAACTCTGCTCCAAAGTTAGCTAGCTTGTATAAAACATTGTGATTAATTAGGTTGCACATTAAAACAGGAATTATATCTTAGAAGTTATCTTTCTTCTAAATAAGTGTATTTATCTGAGTTATTTAAATGTTTCTTATCCACGTCTTATTATTAAATGAATCTGATTTGTTCCTCTCTTAAGGGTTTTTGGAGTTGAATCTATCAAGAAAACACCAAGGCTTAATTAAGCACTTTCTTTTATCTCAGCAATAACAAGAATATACTTGATTGATTAATAGAAATGGTGCCAAGTTGTGGCTGTAATTAATGAAACAAAGGGGGAGATACTTGCATCTACAGTCAAAGTCTTGAGCTCCTGTCGTAGCTACTCCCAATTATCAAAGGTAGTTTTATACTCTCCGCTTCCTCCTGTAGACCCTCAGAGCGAGGGGGAGACTCCATTTTTTTTCCATTTCCATTTCCATTTTAATTAATTATGTCATTTGTCCTCCAAGGAGTCGACACGCTCTTGACTTCCTACTCTACATTTTGAAGCTGTTATCAATAGAGTTCTAAGTAGTCATTTATATTGGTAAGTTTCTTGATTTAACTAAGCACTAGCAACACCTGGGCAGTTTACCTGTTGCCCACAGTTGTTGGCTCTGGTTTTGAGGTGCGTCACTAGA
>JAGYYO010000129.1:0-13693 GCA_021441625.1 Diophrys sp. 3 WChen-2021
GATCTTCTTTATTACTATTTTTGGGTTTTGGGAAGATCAAGCTTATTCTTCCCTGTGATTTTTGGGGCTCTGGGGCGTTTTGGGGTTTTGGGGTGGAAGGTCAGGCCTTGTTCAACTTTTATAATTCCAACTTAACATGTCTCCTAATATTTTCCCACATCAAACGAAATCTAAGGACCATAAGATCTGAAAGGTGATAAATACATTCTTTTCTGTTTTGAGGTTGATCATTAAATGGAGTGAAAGTCAAGCTTAGAAAGCTAAGTAAGGCTCATGAGATGATTGCCTTTTATTTTTCTTGAACTCACCCCTCCAGAAATCTCAGTTGGATTTTGATCATCCATCAATCATTAATCATCTTGTGATCTTGGTGAAATCCTTAAAAAGGAATGCTTTCAGAATCATGAACTTCTGAACCCTATCAAGTTTGATGTTGCATCAAAAAACTTCTCAGATGATTACTTGTTATGAGATATGTGGAGATGGAATGAATCAGACTGAGGCTCAATATAGGGGAATAATAATTTATTCCTGTTCCTCAAACCTCAAACTTTCTAGACATTTCAAGAAACATTAATTATTAATTATTAATACTATACTTAAATTTATGCCGATTTAATTGGCTACTATATAAATGTGGCGATCGAAGGTGGACTATTCAGAGAAACTATATAGAAATTGAGGGACTCAAAGGATAATACATCTTCTCATTGTTTAAATCAGGGTAGAGCGAAGTCATGGTAGACATGGGAGACTTCTTGAAATTCAGAATTGAACTCCAAGACAACAAGGGAATCATCAAGAAGAAATAAAAATAATATACGCAGTGCAAGCTCCTTGAGCAAATACTCTTATGGGCGAACAAGCTCACGATTGGCAAATAAGTAGATAACAGCAAAGTGATCATATAAAATCTGGAGCCGATGAGCCAGCAAGTCAGTGATCCCGATGACATAGAAGAGAAAGATGTTAATAAGACTGAGAAGAAGTAAAATCATATACAGATAAGCCTCACAACACTACAAAAAGCAGGAGAAATTAATCTCTTTCCTAGGAGACCGGTAGCATCAAAACATTTAGAGGGATTTGATGATTAGTAGAAATGGAATCAGCTTAACTGACTTAAGATTCTTAATTAACTGATAGGTTGATCTATTTTTAGTATCATTAGCATATTCTAAACCTTTATTAATATTCACATTGTCTGCTAGTTTATAAACTGTAGTTGATTCATGCTCTTCAAGTAATAAAGTTAACAATCCAATGGGCTATAAATGGGACTCTAACCCCAACTCTTGACTCCTGCAGACCCCTTTATCAACAAGGGGGGTAGGGGACTTATCGCTGTCCTCCTCATATTCCAGTGAATGTCTTCTTTATTACGCTAAGATCTGTAAATCAAGTGTAGATATAGGAAGTGTACAGACCAAGTTATCTTGAGTGAATACAAGATCAATGGATGCTTTCTGCTTTGGTTCTTTGACTCCTTTAGTTCGCCATCCATTTACATTAAATAAGAATGTATCCTATATCAACAAAGAAAATAGGCCATAGCAATTTATCAGGTGCTTGATAGACAACTATGCTTGGTGTTCTGTTATGAAGTATAAAGAGGTTCCGGAGATTTGAAGGGAGGTGCAAAACATTTGAGTTTTTCTCCAAACTCAAATTTTTCTGACAATACCTTAACATAAAACTCTACCGAAACACTGATGGTTTATATAGGATATCCAGTGGAAGAGAGAAGTTTAAAGCATACTAACAGAAGAGAGACTCATATAAACAATGACTCAAACACGGATCAGGTGCATTGCATTTCAAAGGTGATGGTATGTAACCACATGTTGCACCATAGATGCTATATACAACTGATTGAACATGCTCTAATGTATTTAAACAAGAAGGCTTTAATTTTAGACAGAAGGCAGAGAGATTAAGTATTCCTTGAAGAAAAATAAATACCTCAGCATAAGGAACCAAAATGGCCTTCATAAATCTTAAATAAATAACTCTAAGTGATTCACTTGATAGATTAGATGTTACTTATGCTAGTTCAACCTCACCATTTTAATAAAGTTCTTATGAGGGATAGCATAGGTTATAATTCGTCATGATTCCTTGTAAGGAGTCTACCGAAGATAATAAATAGGAATTCGTTCGCCAGACTTAATATACAGGATATTAAAAGACAGTTATTAATTCAGAACTAGAACTAGACCTAGAATCATTCATCACAACAGACCTGATAATGATGATCAATATTATAAATGGAGCCATTTCATTTTCAGCTAGAGAAGAAACAAATGTTTAATCATATGACTCCCATCTTCTAAAATCTAACTATAACATTGCATTCAGACCCTTCAATGAGGGAAGGCTAGAAGCAAATTCTTCTGCTTCATATTCTTTGAGTTGTATCTCCTCCCTAAGTATTAAACTATTAGAGAAAACAAACTGTTCAATTGAACTGCGCAGTTAAAGACTCATATTTGATGAATATATTTAACTTTTAATCTTATTAAACTATTTTATAAAGTCTTCATAAGATTATTATTAGTTATACTACTCTTCTTGACTTAATGATTAGTCTGAACACCCTCTATTTTCTATTTATACTCTTGTTCACCTTTAGTGGTTAGTAAATCACATCATTTACTTCTCTATTTAATTCCAACAGGATCCAGTCAAAGTAGCTCAACTGAATAAATGATAGCTGACAAAGATGTGATGATCGATAGTCTCTAGAAACTATAAACAGTCCTTTGAGAGGAATCGAAAAATAGAAATGAAATCCTCAGGAGGATATGTGATGTTCTCCGAGCTCTTGGCTTTGTGCATCTTTATGTGCTTCATCATTTAGAACAGATAATATCAGGGATTGTAATGTCAGAGTCATTCTTAAATTACAACTTTAGTCTTTTTGGTATTGATTTCTTTGCTCGACTCCTGTTAGTCTAGCTCAACCCCATTTAAATGAACAGAATTAAAACTTATCAACAAGTGTGTTTCTTACTTCCCCAGATACTCATTATAATCACAAAACACTTCTTAATTATTAATTTCATTGATGTATTTCCAAGTAAAGAGCACTATACACTCCTCATATTTATAAGTTGCCTTTCAGGATTAGAGAATTGAGAATGATTAGTTGAATAGATGTTGTTCCATAGTTCTTCAATGCATGTATGCAAGTTAGGGCTAAAGTAAATGTTTACATAGGATGTTAGAGTGTGTGGAGCTAAAGAAGCATTTATACCTCATTATTATACATCAGAATATTTAGTTTACAAAAAATGGTTTTGATAAAAAGTACAGTTAGAATGCATGTTCATTTCAAATTAGCTGATTTAAGGGACTATAAGAAGCTAGCCTAGTTGTAGTAGTCTTCTTTCGATCTACCGAGTCCATTGCCTTTGATGCTCCCTGATAGTATGATTAAATACATGTTTCTTCCTGTCATCACTTAATAGAACGAATAGCCAATAGCAAATTCTAATGTAAGATTTATAATTGAAGGAATAGTCTTAATTATGGAGGATACACAGTTCAAAACAAGATCGAAATCTTTTCTAAATAGTTAACAAAACTCTCTTCCTCTTAAGACCCCTCATCAGTTAATAAAACTATGATACTCTTAAAGGGCAATTTCCAAAATTAAAGATGGATTTAATCCACTGGATGGCCCACTCTTGATTACTCACTTGAGAATGCTAACTATTATGTGGAGGACCTTGACACAGGTTGATGGATCCCTAAGAGCATTGGGTCTTAGTAGGAATCCTCTCCTGCTAGTTATTTGCTTTCATAGCAGAGGACATCCACTACTGTGCAGTGCTTTTTTCAATGATTTATCCTGCGCTCAGCAAAGGTTTTGCCTTGGCTTAAGCAAATTTGGCTCAAATGGTGAATATTTCAGTCCTTCTTAAAAGCTTAATTTGCCCAAGTAAAGAGATTTGGGCAAAATTAAGAAAAATATTAGTTCCAAAGCAAAGTTTCTCAAAGTCCCTGTTAATTAATTCAAATCTTCCTTAAGATTAATCTTATTTATATAAAAATTATTCACCATGATGCTGGTACCCTTACCTCTTAGCATTTAAGAGATTGTACATTTGGAACTCTTTTCCTTGACTACAAACATCCCTCATTTCCTCTATATGAAAAGGAGAACATATAATTCAGTAGGAGGAGATTTAAATGTTCTTTAAGATAATCTTAGAGAGCTCTATCTCTTCATAAAGTTTTTATTACTCCGATAACCTTTCCACGCAGAATAATAGATAATCACTTTGCATAAATCTCAGAATAGATAAAATGAGGCATTATATAGCTCCAT
Organism: Diophrys sp. 3 WChen-2021; assembly: GCA_021441625.1. Taxonomy (NCBI): domain Eukaryota; phylum Ciliophora; class Spirotrichea; order Euplotida; family Uronychiidae; genus Diophrys; species Diophrys sp. 3 WChen-2021. The sequence goes on from JAGYYO010000129.1 coordinate 4,334, forward strand.
AACTGTCACGAACATGGTACTTTTAGGTAAGTACTTTTTAAAGGACTAAATGAATCTTCATAATCTAGACTAATTATGTCCTAGAGATGGAGAGCTCAGGTTTGATTATTCTTTCAAAATCAAACAAACTGAATATTTGAATAAAGATCAGTAATTGTTCAGCCACACAAGGTAAAAGGATATGTTGGAACGTTGAATATATATGATATAAGATACCATTGAACTGTAAGTAGTGAATGCATGATGCTATTGGATATTCACTTTCTCTTTATAATCATTTGACTCAATAACAGCTTAAGAAGAATAATGGATATAGCCTTGTACTCCTACAGCAAATGGCATTCCAACTATAGTGGAAGAGGTAAACTAGTAAATTAGACCTCTCTTTACTCAAATTCTACTTTTCTTAAATAATTTGTTTTTGAACAACTACACTATTCTCTATAAAATATAATAACATTAGCAAGCTGCGATTCATAAGTTTTGAAGAGAAGCTTAGCTGCAGTAAATATAAATACAAAGAAAGGTTCCTCGTCCCATCTATCATTGACTCAAGCACCCTAACACAAGATTAATCAAAGATAGTCGACTTAAGGAAGTATTAGCCTTGTATTTCACATTTCTAGAAGACTATGAGCACTTAAATAGTAGTGAAACTCAACAGTTGCACGGATATCTTTTAATTGAAGCATAGAACGATCTTCCTTAGCAATAAAATATGTGAAAACGAGGAGAAAAACATGTCAGTCAAAATAGATTTACTATGTTAAAGAAAAAGATATGAGATGGATGCACACATTTGCTAATGAGCCAATTATATAGTTGGTGTCTATACCAAATATACTTACAGAATAGGTAGAGTAAAATCTAATTTCTTTATTTAATAATTCTTGAAAGGTACAGGAAATCAATAAGACTGACAACTAATTTAAATTCAGAAATTAATAATAAAATAAAAAATCCTCTATCTAGTTGGATATCAATTACGGTTTAACTCATCATCTCCTAGGCATTTTCTCTTCATTAAAGCATAGGCGTGTTCAACTGGGCTGAGCTCATAGCTATAAGGGGCTGTAAATATCTGAGGTACGTTCTCTTTCTTTAGAAAATCTAGGAAAGCCCTTCCTTAATTGGTAAGGAGCATAGTCAAAAAGAACCTACATTATGTATTTCCATTGTGGTTAACTTTTATTCAGAGCTTTATCATCCCATAAAAGATAAGTTTCGTAGTCAACTGATTGGAGGTTCATTGCGACACCGAGATAAATTTGGTGCATTGACTTCCCACGCTAGAACGACAGTGACCCATAAAAATGACTTAGGTTTCGTACTCTAATTTTGATTATGTTATGATTCATAAGTCCATAACAGATGCATATCTTCGTCCACTACTCCCTTAGACAACCAGACAGTTTTCCGACAAAGACAACCTTTCTCCTATGCATTTAAGTGCAAAGATAGTAATAAGCAAGCCAACTCTTTTGTTTCAGGGTCTTATCTTATCAACATTTGACTTCGTGAAGAAATCACAAGTCAGTGCATTCCTCCTCTTGAGTTGTCCTATTGTGTGTGTATGCCAGGTTCCCGAAGGACCCTCTCCCCTTAGGTTCCGTGTCCTATTGTTCAAGAGTAAAGAAGCCCTAAATTTTATTGGTTCTCATTCTTACAGTGTCAAAGGTTGCTTCCCTGTGTAAATCAGGAAGCTTTGAGTAATGGGTGATTACACTTCAAAAACAGATATTGCCAAATGCATTGCTTCTCTCAAGATCCTTAAGGGAGTTAATCTTCTCTTCTCTTTCTCTTCCTACTCTTCCTGAAATTCTCAAGGAGTGTTTTCAGAGTAAATTTCATCTGTTATGCGGAAAGAAAATAGTGCGTCCAGAGGTAAGGACTTGTGAGACAGGATATCCATCTTTATTCAGGGTAATTGACACGGTTATAGTGTTTGTCATTGGCATCATGACTCCCGAATGTTTCAAGGGTTGCTATGAAGGACTCTAGAGCCCCCATTTAAATGTGCGGACCAGACCACAAGAACTGTTTAATCACAGTAAGTATTGGGCAGCAACAGAATGAGTTCACACGGTTTTGAGACAATACAGGTGCTTTATTCCAATCTCAACACAACCAAGGAATTACAAAGTCTTCATGCAAGGTTTATTACATTTTACTTTCTCACTCTTTTAAATTCCTGTTAAGATGTGAGTGCAGTCTCCCAGGTTTAAAAGTGTGAGTAAGCAATGTCCATTCTTCCTCCTTGACTTTCTTGTGTGTCCAAAGTTTAAAGAGTTTGCAAAAGAAGCGCCATTCCCAATTTGAATTTGGGAGCTTCTTTTACCACTACACTGAGACTTTTCTTGTCAAGATTGAGTGCCATAGTTGTTCTGGTCACTCAACTGAGTAATTCCAGGAGTATGTTTAAGAGCTTGGCACTAATTGCCTGCTCTTTTCTCCTGAGTCAACAGACACAGATAATGTTTTACACATGGCTTCGTTAGTCACCTGTGTTTATGGACCTTCCGGTCCTTTCCAGACTGGATCAGGTAGACACATTAGTAACGTTGGTGACTACCTGAATCCTTAAGGTAGTACTTCACCTTGGCAGGTTTTCACTCCCTGCCATGTGTGATCTTTTTATTTTCCTGTTTCCTCTAACTTGATTTTATCGTCTATGCCATTGCATTGTTTCTTGAAACAAGTTCATCCACGTTGAGGATCTCTTTACCACTAAGTACTTGCTCTACTAGAGATTCGTTTCAAAGTTTTCATTGAGGCCTAGTAACATAATTTTCCTGTATTTTAGTTTGAAGGAGTTCTTTAGTAGTTATCCAAAGTTTCAGGGAAACTTTAATATTGAAGTCACTTTCCAGTTTTTATTTAACCACAGAACATTTCTTTTCTAAATCAAGATTCTTAATGCAAGATCTGACAATTGTGGTTAATTTTTGTTTCTTTAATTATTGTTTTCAAAGTTTTACTTCTCTGTACTGCTATAAAGTCTAAGAATGTTTATCTTTAACATGAAGTCTCTGGATGCTGTAGGTTGATAGAGAGCTCACTAGCCAAGTCTTTTTTACTTTTATTTCCTCTATTTAATTCTCTTAGGGCATAAAGCTTTTCTTTGTATGTAATTTGCCACCTCTTTTGATGCCTGGCTTTCTTTACTATTCTAAGTTCTGAAAATAAAATTAATAACATGAGTAAGCTTATATTGTGGTTGATTTCATTACTAAACAGAAAAGAAGAGTGTTAAAATTAGGGAAGTGTAATCAAGGTTTTCTGATAAGAACATGACATACGTTATTCTAAGTTTCGAATGCAGATATACCTTCCACTGGAGGATACTATCTCAATGTATTTTCTTAGAGACATTGCAAATAGCAGAGAAAGGGAAGTAAGGTGAAGGGCATAAAGACATCTTTGACTTCTTGACCAGAGACAGCTCTCAAGGTTAAGCAGGCATTTCTTGAACAAGATAAATTCAGTAAATCTAAATCTAATAGATCTGCTATACATTTCACAACCAAATATTTAAAGTTTGTGAGCTCTGTAGTTGTACAGAGAATGAACGGTTTTCTAAAGAAGCAATACCTCGAACTCCATATGAAAGGTAGGATCTCTATCAGCTTTAAAAAACACAACTCTTCAGTAGTTAATTAACCACTATTATATTGATAGGTAAAAAGTAAAGCGGAGTTTTCCTTATGAAGGACTCTGCTCAAAGAAAAAGAAAGTTGGGAGACATTGGTCCTGCATCTAGTGCTCTAATCGATAGAAAAAGAAATGTAGGAGGAAATGAAAATGAATGGGAGCAAGTACTTATAGAAAATAAAAAACTTAAAGAAAAGATTATTAAGATGGAATCTAAATAATTATACTAGAGGCAGACAGGTGTGGGTAATTTAACATAAGGCAAGCATAAGACTCAGGGAAAAGTGAAGATAATGAATTGTTAATGATATTGATCATAATTGATAGATGCTTTAATATAATTGTTTCTTTCTGTTGTATAAGTTTAAGCCTTATCTCTGAATTTTGGATCGATTAACTCCACTATAACTAAATCCCTAATTTAGTTTTGTGGATAATTTGAAATCAGAATCATTAATATATGTGTAAATTGTGATGAGTATATAATAATAAATTTAAAACGAAAATAAAGAGCTTAGTTGACTCAAGAATACTTAAGTACTACTTATTAAAAAAGAAATTAAAAGATGAAGCTTGTGAGCATGTGTGGTATGGGATTTAGACGAAGTAACTGTCTAAAAGCACATCAGCATAGCATGAAGCTCATTTGAGTTTGAAGTCAATAAGACACTACAGGGACGTCATCGGAGAGTAAGAGTGCAAAGCATGTCCTGATGATGATCCACCAAGAAAGTCAAGACAAGATCTAGAATTACATCTGTACTAAATGGATGCTCACACTGAGTTTGATTTAGTATTAGCTGGTTATGATGGATGCTAAAGACAAAAAGACTTAATTTAAAACCTAGTGATATTGAAAAGGTTAGATGCTTTACCTTACTCTATGACCTTACTTAACTTTTAAAGATCCTTATACAAATCAAGCATTCAACACATTAATGAAGTTATATGGTGAGAACTTAAATAAAGATTGGACAGAGCTCTACAATGATTACTCCATATATTTCTTAGTAGACTATTGAATTGACACTCTAGAATGAATAGATTGTCTTAATTCTATAGAGTGTTAGAGGTTCATCAAGAGACAAACAACCTCCGCCTTCTTTCATTGTAGGTCCAGTATTTTATTTAACTTCAAAAAGACTTATTTGGATTATCATAGTTGGAGGTAGTGATAGGTTGTTAGATTGATTGATTAGAGAGCGAATATGATTAAATTAAAGACTTTAAGAATAATGGAAGATTTACAAAGAATTTAATTAGAAAAATGGGACTGTGTAGCTGAAACTATGCGTAGGCCAAAGTTGTTTCTCCTTCCATACAGATGAATCACCTCTCCGGAGCTCACAATACTACTTACTACCTCTCCAAGTACCTAATCCGGTTCACAAGAAAAGATCACAGACTATTAACAACATACCGGTTGTTCCTCCAAATGCCTTTTACCAGCGAATTGCTAGGGATGCTACCTCTCCCTGAATGATCTCTCTTGTAAGGTCAGCATAGAAGTTAAGTTTTAACTTACATTCTCATTACCTGTGCTATCAAATATTAATCTAATCCATTACTAAAAGTAAAGAGTGGTCTCCATGGAGTAGTATAAGCGACCTCATGATTAACAATAGTACTCGCAGGGGTTGAAGGCTCCGACCAACCTGCTTGACAGGCTTTCACAGAATTCTAAGGGATCCCGAAGCCTTCTGAGCTACTTATCTTATCTTACCTACATCTCACATATCGAGGCTATGGCTAACAATAAGAGAGGGCCTGCTCACAATATCGCCCAGACAAAACTCGGCCATTTTAATTATATCCTAATTTAATTGAAGTTGAGGATCAGAATTTTGATTTAACTCCTGATTAGCTTTCTCCCCCATATTACAGTGAGTACGAAGGAGTGAAAGTGTGGGGGGAATTAGCCTCATGATAGTTTTAAATATCAAATTCTCAATATCTCTAATAATGCTAAACCATAAAGGTAAAACCTTTGTTTAATTCAAATTGTCATAGACAATGACTCCATACTTTAAGAATGTAACAGTCAAAGAAAATAATTAAAAAATCCATAAGCACAGGTGTTGTGGACAATTATTAAATAGACAATCTGTAGAATCCTCTACTAGAAATACAAGAGGACTCAATAATAAGTTTTATTACAATGCAATCTATGAAGATTCTCCCAAACAAGGCAAGCAAGACACTAACTGAAGATGATGTTGGAAGTATTCATAATAGGCAACTTCCATGAATAATCAAGCACAATAGGGTCTAATAATTTATTTAAATGTTACTGTCATGTGAAGAACTCTCTAATGCTTAATATTTCTGGCAATTCTATGTAAACGGACGGACCTCCTTTGTCAGATGCTTTATCACAGCTTAATGCTCATAACAAGCATAACTTAGATAAGGGAGCTTCAAGCTCCTCGGAGGGTCTATTAAAGAGGAGGATTAATAACTCTTCTGAATATGATTATGGAATTGGAAGGAAATGTTCTGACACCAACTGTTGTTAGACTTTAATTCTGATGGAAAGAATACAAAGAATCAAATAAGATGGAGAGAAACTATATCAATGGGACATTATGAGAAGTTAAACCCAATTATTCTAAATGGGACAAAAGAAAGATTCTAATTGTGGTGGTGGTGGTGATGATTATTAAATGTCTGACGTGGAGATCTTAATCCAATGAGTCTCATTGTTTTAATATTCTTCATTGCAGTATTATCTATGGCGAAGAGTCCTTTGAAATAATCCTTATAATCTGGTTCTATCAGAAGTTTAATAGAAATAGAAAGACTAGAGTTTGAAAGTTTATTTGGTTTACTATCTGAATTTATTAAACTGTCAAGGTCGATTTCTTTCTTATTTAGTTCAATGGATTAATCATACGACTAAAGTGAGCCAAAGAGGGTTCATAAATATTAATGTCTGAATTGGATTATTAACATGGAGAGTCTTTCTGTGTTCTTATATCAACGTGAACTATGAAAGAGTCTTTATTCCATTTTTAATAATAGATTCTCATGTTATAGAAACAATTTCTGTCTCTGTTAATTTCCGTAAAGAGTTTCTAGATGTGTCTAAATAGTTATTTAACTTAATAGAGAAGAGTAGGATATATTCATATATATATTATATGATGTTCAAATCGGTAAATCTTTGAGCCCACACACCTCGGAATTTCATTTTTCCATTTCTATGGATGTAGGCCATGATTTTTACATGTTGAGGATTTAATGGTACCCCCCAATTTCCATTTAGTGCCAGGAAGATGCTAAGGCTAATTCCTCTCCTTCCCAGATATCCGTTTGGGGAACTCCAAATCCACAGACATGACATAATAAGGTTATTAATTTCATAATAGAAAATAAGTAAGGTATCCTAGGTCTGCTAGTCGATAGAGAGAACTAATAAAGTTCTTCATTAATAACATAAATTGAGAAAAATTGCAAATAGATGCTAGGATGTTTAAGAAACAAGTGATTTAAGTATTATCTCCTAATCTTTATTAATTAACATATCTACATATTGCTAATTTAATTTGATTCTGACTTATGATTCTCTCTCTTATCTTTTAGTATTTGATGGTTTCGATATTGACTATAGGCATAACGTCCTGTTGAAACATTATTTGCTAAATAAGTTTCATCGGGATAAATGGGGGTGTCATTGTACCGGATCTATGTTGAAGCGCATCCTGCCTCATCATTAATGTTAGGGAAGATCTCGTTCAATAGAAAACAAAATAGACAATGAAGAGTCGATCCAACATATGATTCTTATTACCTTCAGTCCATTGACTTAAGCCCATGTCATAGACACCCTTGTGTCGCGTTCCTTGAACATATAGAGTCATACTGTGTTCCAGATTACTAAAAGGTTCGACATCACTTCCGGAGCCATGTATAGTATTAACTTTTACACTAGTATATAACTTCTGAGCGCATGTCAATATTGTATATCATCTTTAATATTCCTATCCCATCACTTCTCTTGCTATAATAGATAGCATTTCCAAGCCAGAGCACAGATGGATGAATACCTATAACAATATAGAGTCTATGCTAAGGGGTGATTAAATATATATAGTGAGATTAAAGTCTAGTGTTGACAGGATTTCTGCTAGAACAATATAGTTTATTTAATTGGTGAAACAGATGAATCAATGTCATGATATATAATTAACTGAAATCAGAATAGGAATGTCTTTATTTATAATGGTTGGCAAGTTATACATCCATATAGGATATGATTAAACCTATTTCTGATATTTAAAACAGAACTATATTTAGCAGGAATTATTGAATTTGAAGCATCAGTGTTTGATACTTTTGTATCATGGTTCGACACCTACTGATGTTATAAGTCAGATGTCCGTGTCATAGCTTATGGTTGTATTGATATAACTTTAGTAGATGGCTAGCACTGAAGCCGAAGAATACATTCTAATTTTACTAAGAACCATGGCATAAAATATGAAATAGAGAAATCAACAGGATCATTTGATCCAACCAAATTGAGTTTTTATCTCAACAAAAGACCAAAGAACTATTATAATTTTATTGGTTGTTCAACTGAATAAATTTTAGGAATGGTAAGCAACTGCTTCAAGCATGCATCCATAAAGACTTTATATTTAGTTTAAACCTTACTCTCTTTATGAAGAAAGTCTATTTGTAACTAAGAATGGTCTAATTTGATAATGCTCTTTTCGCAAGCCCAGAGGAAGATAATGAAGTCCCAGTGTAAGTTGTCTCTCGATATCGGGACCTTCTTCTATTGATACAACTAATATTTACTAGGCTAACCTTGACAAATATATTAAATGATGCAATCAATACGAAGAACTCTTCCTTTGGATAAACTATTCTATTTGAAAATCCTATAATTCTCCATTAACTACCAATTGTCTTAGTTGCATTAAGGGATATACTCTACATGAAATTCAATGTTTGCCTAACAATCCTGTATGTCCAAATGAATACTATCGTTCAATATACCCAATGAAGAATCTAATTGAGACTATTGCATTAGTTTAAATGATAAATATACTCTAAAAGAAAGAAGTAATCAAGAAGACAGGATCAACTATTTACTTGAAACTTCTTTTCTTCTTTTTATTCTTAATGTAATTCAAACTACAATTGATACATTAATCAGGAGGCTTTAGAAGTTTGCCATATAAAGTAAGGTTTTCTAATCTTGAAGCTTCATTTTATAAACTTTGAGAGGAGCTTCCCTTTTAATATTCAAGTTTTAAATAGCTCCAAAGAGTATTCTGAGTGATCTCAAGACTGAACCCAAAAGTAGAGGGGGTTTAAGGTTCCATGCCTGAGTCCAAAGCTTTCACAAAGTTCCAGCTAACCCCAAAGCCTTCAGAGCTTCCACTCAATGGAAAGAGGTAAGCATCCCCCATGAGCTCCATGGAGACATTGAAACTAAGACTAAAGTTCACTCAAAACTTTTAAAGTAGAAGTAATAAGTAAATATAAATGGAATTCAGATGGCATTTATAAGGATTAAATATATGAGTTCCTTTAAGGAATGCTCCTGGGTATTTAATTCTAAATGATTGAAGGTGGAAATGTTGTTTATTATTTGAGTTTGTTGTGGATTAAGATATTTAAAGAAGCAAAGGTAATGATTGAAAATCTTGATGAAGGATTTACAGTGTTTACAGATTGCAACCCTATTGTACTTGATCA
>JAGYYO010000130.1:0-13662 GCA_021441625.1 Diophrys sp. 3 WChen-2021
GGTTTCCTTGGCCACCGTGGAGGGAGTTGCTAGGTTAAGAGTGAATACTTACCTTGATATGGATCATCACTGTCCTTGGATTAACAATTGTGCCTCCTGTGCCCATTTCCAACAAAGATTAATAATTAATCAGAAGAAGAAGAAGAAGAAGTCCCACCCATTAATCTGGCCTATGCTCCCAAGGCACCTTCTTCTTCGAACTGAAGGAGGGGATGAACAACTTGAACAGCTTCAATCTCTTTCTCTAGGGAATGTGCTTGAAGCTGGAGGAGAGAAATCCAAATTGGCGAGAAGAAACCATCCTCATGATGGACAACGCCTCAATACATCTTTCCTAAGAAACCAAAAGGTATTTGAGACGTGCCAGGATTTCCGTTCTCTTTGGAACAAACACCCTATCACCTTGAGCTAGTGCCAACGAGATCCCCTTGCTATCCTAAAGAATAGACTTAACATTCAGAGGAAGTTTCCTCCTTAAGGAATGTGGAGACAAGCTGAAGGTAAAGAAATCTCGAATGGTGAGAAGGAGATACTAGATGATTATGGAAACAGTGGCTTCTTGGGAATGCTGACCGTAGCCAAGGACTTCTTGGATGATGGCTCAAGAAGAATGGTCTTGATATAACAAGTTGATGAAAGGGATTGACCAAGTATTAATACAAGTCTTATTTAATATTCCCATTGAATTAATCAAAAATAGGAACATGATCCTCATAACTGGTCAGATAAAGATAAAAATTGATTTCTCTGTCTGCAGACTCTTCCAATCCGTCTTACTTTGCTTTTATCAACTCCCATCACTGGACCGAAGCATGGGGAGAACTGCTGCGAAGAGAAGGCACTTTATAATCAGTCTTTTAGTCATAGGTAAAGTCCAAAAATTCCAGAGTGGGAAAGTTTCTTACTATGGCTTTGGCTCACCAACCTTCGTACACTTGAGCAACAGGACGCACTACCACTAAGGTCTCCATTTAAATGTACAGGTCCCGGACATCTTCTGCGTACTCATGTGTGGCATGATCAATTACTTTACTGACTTTGAATCGACCGAGTGCCTATATTATCATCATTATTCTCAGCTGTCTTTTAGAATAGTTAAATGAAAGACAACAAGCACGTATATTCTCTTATCCAATTTATTACCTCTGATTAGTAAGGGTTCATGTTATAGCACTGGACAATATTAGCTTCTGCTTGAGGTGAATCTGGTTTCAATCTGAATTCAGGCATTGATTTGTTGTGTTAAACAAGAATATTCCTTTTCCTTAGGCTTTACCCATTGGTTTCATGATCCAAACTGAGCCAAAGACTTTTTAAATACTTCAACAATCAATGAATAGTAATCTGGTAGGTTATAAGTAGCTGGAAAGAAATTCATTCAAGCAGATTCTTAGTACTTTCTTTTAAGATTCTTAACCAGAAGATCTTTCTTTGTGAGTTATAAATGATTTCTATAATTTTTGAGTCACTAATTAGGTTGTAACTGATAGTGATTGAGTATTTCACAGATCCTATCTCTTCTCTCTAAAGTATATCCAATTATGTTCTCCCAATCTGAATATGTAATTAATCATACAAGTCATTTGCTGTGGTAATAGGAGTCTTTGATATATTCCAATGCCTCAAATAGTTTGTTTTAATGCTATTAATTGTAATTATGTATGTTGGACTTCCTCAGAAAGCATACTCAACTCTCTGCTGAGTGTCCTTTGATCTTGTTCTTCTTAATCTATTACCCTCGTATGCTTGTGTTTCTGACTCTCATGATTTGGTAGATGGTTCCAAGGATTAGACTTGTCTATTTCATAATTAGAGTCTTTACTACTTTTGGCTCATTCATTTAGAGTATCCTCTTATGATTAACCATGAGTAGCACTCTCTATAATCCTACTAGTCAAGATTACGACTGTGATTATATCTATAAAATATTTATTATTGTTAGATCTGTGAGTTTAGATTTACTTCACTAATGTTATTTATTTATTCTGAAGAGATAAATCAACTATTAAATCTAAAGTTAAAAAGGCTGTTGAAATTTATATTAATAATTAAACAGTTCCAACAGGCATTGGTAGTACTCCAGAGACTTAAGCTATCTTTAAGGCAAAGAGGAGATTAGAATGAGTAGGAAACACTAGAATCAATTGAATTACCCTCCTCCTGAAAGTAATCAATGTCAAACAATTGAAGAAAATCAATGATTAATGTTCTTTATTAATGTATTTTCTAGATTACTCTGACATCTATATTTAAATTAAATTAATAAATATAGTAAATCCAACTAACTTAAAAACTAAATTAGTCAATATGGTTTGAACAACCTCCTTGATTAAGACGCCTAAATCTTCTCTGGTCCAAACAAATCATCATATGCTAACTAGCTAAAAGGATAACTTGCTTCTCTTCTTCTACATTCTCACAATAAATAATCACATCATACTAAAAGTCTTCAAAAGTAAACCATTACTCTAATTCCATATTAGACTTCCCTTAATCTCCCTCTTACACATTCTTAATCAATTTAGACTCCATTCTAGGTTCAATATCAATCTTCCCATCTCCTCATTTCAACACAAGATTATTAATCCAGTCAGCTATCTCCTTAAATTCCTCTTCTTTCACTTATGGTTTGACTTTAGGATAGAAAGGGTTGCTTTACACTAGCATCTAAGGATGGAAGGTGTATTGTACATCTGGTAAATAGATATCGTATGATATGCATAGTCTCTCTGTTGTTGTTATTGCTAGTCAATTTAAAGCTATTGCTACTAATGTTTAGACTTAAACATTTAGAAGGGCTATGGATTAATCTAATGATTCTTAAGGTTGTTTAACTTCTTGATGTCTGACTTGGTTTGGTTTTGCTTGGGAGTAGTACTCTTGTATTTCATTTTTTTTTCTCTGATTTCATGCTTATCTTGTGCTAAGATAGCATTGAGATCGAACAACTGAGAGTATCAATAAACTCTGTTTGACACAATCTCAATGGACTTAAGATATGAAACCAAAAGCTCTTCTTTTGTCAGTCTGTTTTATCTTTCATTACAACATCATCAATGATTGGACTAAGCATTTCAACGTTCTCTTTGATTTCTTCATCAGTGACATTCTAAGGCAATCCATCTATGAATAATTTATTTTCTTGTTACCTTAATTCAGTGTCAAGTTTTTTTCTCGCACTCTGATGTCCATCATGTGTTCTCTTTACTTATTAAACAGAGTGCATTAATCATTTTCATTTAAATGGCTTAATCTAGTAATTTAATTTAGTCATTATGGCTGTTGATAGTCATCTATATCACATCCACCAGCAGGTTACCCTTACAAGGACTTACTATCATATATTGTAAGTTCAAGGACCTGGATTTATCTTTGACAACCGAACCAGAGCTCGGCCTACGCATAGCTACGGCTTCAGAGTCTTAAATTTCGTATTAAAAATCTAATTTTGTCAGCCATTATTCTTTATTAAATTAATTATCCCAATTCAATATTAAATATGTCAGCCTACTCTTAGTCTAAGGTTACCGATAGATAGGATCAACCTGAGGAGGAGCCCAAGTGCTTTTAAATCCTAGTTGAGGACAACTTTGAGAGTGAGAAGTAGTTATTATAGGGGTTACTCCAGGTTTTACATTACCGAACTGTATTTCTATCTAGAGTATGAGATGCAGAACACTGATGAAGAGTCAAAGAAGGTAATGTAGCAGAAGCATCTTGACTTTGAGGGTCTTTGCCAGTAATAATACACTATCTAAGATTTATCAAAACTCCTTGAAAGTCAATTCTAGGGGCGGTCTGTCAGAGAAGAGGGGGAAAAGAGAGGAAACACTGACATTAAGGTTTGAGAAAATGTAGAGGGAGAATGAAATTCAAACTAGGAGGAACTTCAATTAAAGTTTCGTCTGATCCTGAGTGAGCAAATACTGTGAAGATCAATATTATAGTAGGAACCAAAGACTCAACGTCTAGGAGGCAAGAAGCAACACTCCTATCATTAGCATCTATGTTATGACTGCAATTCTTTAACTCCTTAGTTAGGACACAATATTTTTCTTTAGTCACTTTTGCCATTAAATAATTTGATTTTTCTTATAACAGTTGTACATTAAATCCATTCTTCTACGACCTATCCCTAATGAGTTCAGATTTTATACTTTGAATAATGCCTCTCAAACTAAACTTCAAAGTCTTAACCCATCATGTCTGCATCATTATTCATCTCTTAATTGAAATCGATGGCTTATAGTTTAAATCCTTTGAACATTTTCTATACAACAGCTTAATTCATACAAGTATTGCCTTTACTTATTCAATGAACTAACTCCATCTAACCTAAACTAAATGATACAACAATTCAATCTGTTTTTATTCTGACCTAATTCATTGCTTTTCTAATCGATCCCTTAACTCCAAATCCTTGACTCAAGATTTAATCTTAACCTTTAAATCTCCCTATTAAACAACACTATCCATTCTAGTATTTAATCCTTTCATCTCTCTTTTGCTCCTTATTACCTATATAAATATTCCACCTTCTCAATCAATTCAGCCATATCTCTTCAACTATACCTAGTTACTTTTCTTTTATACTGTCTCTCTATTCCCAAGTCATGTTCTCTTGATATTAATTCTTTTATCTATGAATTCAATGTACTCTCATGACTCTCTGTATGAGTGCATTCACTATTTACATATTAAGGGATATCTTCTTGATGGGATAATACAGTGTCAACAGCATTTAATTATTCATTATCGGCGTTAGATAGTACTTATCGTTAAGAGCAGAGATTTATATTGGGAATTCTGATTGGGACTTGAATTAGAGTCTTGATTTTATTGGAAGAAAGAAGGAGAATGTATTAATTTAGGGAGATATGAGTGAGGCGAGAAGATCTTTGTAAAGAGGGGTAATATTTAAATTTGGGGAAGGATTCGCGATTGACTGGAAGATAAAAAAGGAAATTAAGAAACTATTAATTCATTTTACCTTACCAATAAAATAACCAGAAATTAAGAAAAGGGAGAAGACAAATTACAAATTTACAAGTGATGATTCAATATTGTCTTAATTTGTGAAGACTTCCTCCTAAATCAACTCATAACTAATATACCAAAACCCCGCATAAAACAAAACAAACTCTATTCATCTCTACTAAGTTTCCCACCTCTAACACTCAAGAGAGAGGTCTTCGCATACATTACCCTCCTATCACTTCTGTGGAAGTCAAATGATTGACTAATTCTCAAAGCATCCCGTTGAATGTATTCTTCATTTAACAGAGTGGCACAGCTTGTGAGTATAGGGAAGGATGTGTGCAATGGAAGCAAGTGTCAATTAGCATCGTACCTAGAGAGCAGCTTCCGACTTCATTCTTAGCAAGTGCCTATAATCAATGTTATGCTTCTTCATATGAGTTGGTGGAGTGTAGTAATTAGCTTTTATATCAAGTCAGCAATATTGTTTTACTAAGACAATCAATGCAACATCAACTCTCTCTGAGAGAAATTACACTGAGAGCTACATCAGACAAGACATTCTTAGTGATCACTATCTAAGAGTAGGCTAAGTGAAGTGTAAGTGGTTTGATAGTAAGGCTAATTTAAATATAAAGCCAAAAGAGAACCTTCCCTTTGGAAGTTTCTTAAGTTGTTATTGCAACTCCTCATTGTTACCACAGATCATGTTGATTCCCAAATCAGAAGGACTCTTCTTTTAATCCTCTCAGTGAGGTTTCTCTGTCTTTATTAAATACTCCCAACAAGCACATGATGCAATGTCTGTCACTCTTGCTTCTATGGTTATAAGGAGACAAGGTATCTGATCTTGAGACCTCATTGACTACCCTTAGATCCATTATGAAGTTAGTATGTTTGTCTCTTTAGATCGGTGTGGAAGTTGTTAGTCAAGCATCGTTATATTAATTGATTACCATTTTTAAGAATGAGAAGAATAGAAATTATTATTTTTTAATATTAAGGAAGTTAAATGTATCAGAATCAAATAATGGAGAATAGTCAGATGAGGGTTGAAACATATCAGTCAATCGAAGACAAAGAATAAATTACACTTACAATCAATCAAATCAGTGTCTTACTTACTCTTCTCGCCTTCCTCAATATCGATACAAGTGTTAAGAGTTAATGTAGGAGAATATGAACCTGCTACTACATCCCCAATGTTACAACAAGGTACATGGGAATCATCATTAACATCATATTTATCACTTCCTTCTCCAAATAAATAATACAGAGATCGACATATAATATCTAAGTCTAAGTAAGCAATACTAAAAGGTTTAGCACCTTCAATATGATGTATCGTCTCAAATAGAGCTACCATACCTGCTAAGTCTAACATATGTCCTTTTTCTCTCAATCATGATAATCCGTTGCACTAATAAGTTTAACAAGATAAATAAGAGTAACAGAACTAACATTCATGAAGTAATTGACCAACAGACAGTCTCCATTGCCAAGACAGATTTAACTACATCATTAACAGCTAGAACATCCATCCTTGCTGCAGCTAATCCTATCTATGGAAGATATAATACTGTAATTAAATAAATAAGTGTAGCATGAAGCAAACAGATGTTCTTTGATGGAAGAGGTGATAATGCACATGATTCATATACTATAACTCTTAACATGATGGATGTGATAATACATATCATGAAGAAAGAGAAGGTGTGAGTGTGAGATGATATTAAAGATGTCTTTTGTGCTTCTTTTGTTGATGAGGTTGATCCTAGTAAGCTGATAATCTTGATACACTATTATTGTCTAGAGAGTATAAATCTATCTATCTTTATCCATCAGCTACTACTCTTGACTCATATCTGTTGTTAGAGTGTTGACATGCTTCAGAGTCAAGGATAATATGAATAGATCTAGAGACTCTATTGTTAAATGTGCAGAGAGAAAAGCAGAATGGATTTGGGTTAGAGAAGTCACTCAAAGCTAAATGAAGAGTGGAGGGTGATTCAGGGAAGTCAGAGAGGATGTAGGAAAGAAGGTATTAGCAAAAAGAGAGAAATTTTATGCTTTGGGATGTGGGCACGTTCTTTTTTGAAATTTACCCCTTTGTTAATCATATTAATTTATTGAAAGAGAAGGTAAAGGAAGTATTATTAATGTCTTGAGACGTGGAATGATTAAGGAATATATGAGAAGGAATAGATCAATAAAATTAGGCTTCAAGGCAGAGAATAAAACATTAACTGAAGTGGTTATAGCTGATAAATATATTTTATTGACTTTATTCTGCCAGAGGTGTCAACTACCTTGGAGGGAAAGAGAGAAAATGATAAGCAAGACAATAAAACAGATTAAATCTCACTTGATTTTGATGTATAGGTGTAGTTCATTCTTTTCCTTTTAATGTAACCATTCAGAATTCTCCTAAAGAGATATATTAGTAAATTATATGATGACTATCTTAAAGAGTGTCCTAATAAAACCCCATCTTCATTCTTTTAATATGAATGTAACCAATTAAACATATAAGCAGTATACAATGTCAGGGATAAAAGAACCTAAGCACCTGCAATGTACAAACAACTATTAAATATTCTATCCCATCAATCAACCATTAACTATTATTCCCAACAGAATCCTACCAAAATAGATTTATAAAATACATATACTTCTCTATTTAAACTACTAGTTAATTAATTTATATTATATTGAATATCTACCAACATAGAATATGAAGTTGCTAACTATGTATCCTTCAAAGAGAACAGAAGAGATCCCAAGATAGACTTTGATGATAAACCTCAATAGTCTATTCCTTCATTAGATGGGGGTGCAAATGCAAGAGAGTCAACAACTTAAGACACAGAGAGAAGATTAAAATAGAGTAATATAATAATTGTAAGAATAGAAATTACATGGGAGAGAATGAAAAGCTAATTGATCTAATATGTTATATATAAAGGGAAAGCGGAGTTGGGGTAGATTGATTATATGGTGTTGATGAGAGTGTATTGGGATAGAAACTGAGGAGGGAGATGAATTATGTCATGATTATTAATCCTCATAGAGGGGTCTTGCTTTCATTCCGATGATACGTGGTAAAGCTCAATAGAAATATTCAATGTATGATTATGTTGTTTATGGGTTAGGTCTATCGAAGATGGTTCCAGATGAGTTACTCGATGTTTATTTAACTCAATATAGGGCCTTGTAGATAGGTTACTCCATAACTTATTACGGCACAGCGCTCCCATCATTTCCATTTCTAAGGAAAGAATTAAATAACGCCTCCGTACCATTGACTTAGAAGATGGCGACTCTGTGGAGTCAATAGGCCTCGATAGGGTGGAAATAGTATTAGTGAATAATATTCATTGGCCAGAACCTTGCCTAAGGGTTCTTTTATTGAATTCTTTATGACTTTATTATTCGAGAGATGAATTATGTCATGATTATTAAGAAGATGATCATAGCTTAGTGAAGTAAGAAGGCTAAGTGTTTTTATATTATATATTGGAGTAGATGGGGAAGCCTTTAGAGCCAATTATGAAAGTAACTGGGGGAATATGTAATCTAGAGAGGGAAGGGATGAAAAGGTAACAGAGTATTGAGATGATAGTATAGTTGGGATGGAGAAAATAATAATATTGTTAAGTAAATCATAATTAACTCAGGGTATGAATCATAAAACATTTGCACAATAACTACAATATTCTTATTCCTTTTCTTTCACTCAGTATAGTGATCTATTTAGATCTTCTACTTCCTCTATTAATTCAATACCTTACTCTTAAAGTAATGTTCCATTTCCAATAGTTGAATTTAATATTCAATACGAATCTTTTATTAACTTAATCATCTATAGAATCTCTAACCTTAACAGTGTACATGCTAAACCATATTAATTAATAATACTAAATCGTTCCATCAACAAGTAAGTAAGATATATCTTGCTTCATCTTATTTTGTATAGGACAAACTTATCAATGTCTTCTCTAGGACTCATAGCTCTTGTCTTTTGTTACTAAATATAGATTAATAGTCTTTCTTGGAATCCAGTAATGATCCTTATCAAGTATGTTAAGGATTATTAAGATTCTCTAGGCATTCTCTTTCAATTCTGTGAATGTGGGATTTATTCAGAACTAAAGTTGCTTCATTTATATTTGATATTGCAATTAAAGATGAGACTGTAAGCTGTGTGTAATGGATAAATATTGCATTAGTTATCTATACAAAGAGGATGTGCATCCTCTGGTGATGCTTAAGAAGTAAAACCTTTTAAATTTACTTATATTATTATAAGATCCTCCAGTTGATTGCTTTAATGGGTTAATTATTTTGTTTGCATTAATTGAAAGGAGATGTTGAGGCATTGATAGTTGATAATTAAATCAATATGGCAAACATATGGATGAATGGCCATAGTCCTTATGGGGAACATCCATTTGTTACTAAGAAGGGAGCTTCTTTGGAGTTATTAAGTAAGTGGCAAGGTTTAATTAAATAGGTGATAATGTTTAATTAAAGATTAAGTGTGAGGCAACACAATACCTTTAGAAAGTTAAAATACCTTTCAACAACAACAGTGTTTTGTTGGGAGCAGGCAAAACCAGTTTGGTATTTGTAGGATTGGAACTCAAAAGATGGTCTACTAAACATCAAGAAAGCAAACTAGGCAAGGAACACCATTTTAAAATATATTCTATCCTTAAGACAACGATGTAGATTTATTGAATTAGAAACTCTATAAAGATTGTACTCTTAGAAGAACGTTGTTAAGATCTAATTATTTTCAAACTTCAAGAATAAGAATTAAGTTAAGATAAAACTAAATGAAAATCGGGACAGCATATGCAAAGAATTGTATTACAATACGCTATTCAAGGCATGAGAATTAAATGTAAGAATCCTGTGGTGCTTTTGAAGTCCTGAGATACCTAGACGAGTTCGAGCTTGTAAGTTCTATTCTCATAATTTCATATTAGACAAACCTTCACAATTCTAGCCAAAATTAAGTTTAAATGATAACTCTTGGACAGAAGGATCTCTTCTGCATTGAACATGTAAGAGTAATGTCTCATGGGGTATATCTAATTAGATCATAATATTCATCGAGTAAGCTGTCTCAACTTCTCTTGAATATCCAATGCTGAGAAGAGTCAGAGGAGTTAATTAAATGAAAGGAAGAAGATGAGGGAGAAGTGGAGTTAACAGAGTAATACTACTTGCAAGCTAGATCAAGCTTCGAGGTACAAAGAAAAGTCTCATCGTCTATTATTCTCTAAAACGAAAGAGTAGGGAATTCGAAATCTATTTATTTGAGTTCAGATTGAGCAAGGTTATCTTTTTCTCGAGTAATCGGCGATCGAGCTCCATTTCCCATTTCAATTTAAATTTAGGGTCCGTCGGAGGTAACTGATGGCGACAGAGGTTCATCTTGATTAAGATTAACAACTTGTTGATAGAACTTAGTACCTATTAGGGTAAATGTAGATAAAACGAGAGACCTAAATCCTTCCGCATTGAACTTAATAACGTTATTAACTTCAAACCAAACAACCACTGGCATGTAAAAGTGTCAGGTCTTTTGATTGATTGTGAGTGAGAAGAGTCAGAAACAACTTACAACATAATTGTAAATTCAGTGTCAATCTTAAATTAATTAAAGGGGGGCTAGAGTTAGTCAATCACTTCATTATCAAGGCGAATTCAGATAAGGGGTTGTTTCAGAGTGTGTTATCAAAGTCTAGAGGTGAAAGAGAGGACATAGCTCTCTAACTTAGTAAGTCTTGCTATTTCATGCTGGCTATAATTTAAAGGGAGCGTTTAGTTAATTAAGAGCATTAAGCTCTTTATAGTAGATGTTCAGATTAGCAATCTTGGTCTTCTCTGAATCCTCGGGGAGGTCTACTTCTTGGTTGTTGCTCTACCATTAATTGAGTTAATTAACTCTGTCATTTGGGGTCCCAAGCCTACATAATCCTGTGTATGTGCCCATTCCTCCTCCTTTTGTCCCCACCATTACAACTCCTCATCTTGGATGGCTCCCTCTTCCTCTATGTTGCTGCACAAACCCAAAAGAGCTTTGTTATCTCTCAATGGGTGACAAGTCCCTTGAGTGCTCTGGAAATGTTTCCATCTTGGAGGTGTCTTCTTTTGTGTTCGTGTCTTTGGCTTCTGATTGTGGAAGTGAGGAGACGCTGTCTTCTCCAGAGTGATCATCATGGAGTTGGCGTTTCGAGGATTCTCGCTCCAACCAATTCGGCAGTAAGATATGGTCCCGGTTCCTCATGATGGTGGTGGCCTTTACCCATCACATGATCTCCCCTCCTTCACCATAGCTTGCTCAAGCACATCTTTACTCCACTGGTAGGAATGCACTTGTTAGTAGTGCTGACACTCAAACAACCTGGTCCAGATGCATCAGTACTCCTCCCCAAAAAACAAAGAAGCGCCATCTGCCCCTTCACCCATTACCTTAATTAAATATGAAAATAGATTGGACACTATAATTAACTAAGTTGTATTAATGTCGAAGAACTTAAAGGCTCTGAATTTGAAGGAGTTGGGAAGGAAAGGTCATCAATTAATGTGACCCTAAGAGTAGGATGTGAAAGAAAGATATCTACATGAGGTACAGGTTTATTCCCTTATTACTAAAACTCCTGTGTTTTATTCACTTTGCTTCTAAGGCAAATATTAGGGTCATAGACATTTACTATCCCATTTCTTTCATCTTAGGAGTTTATTTCGTCAGCAAAGCAAATCACTTAAGTAATCGCAACATTGAGGTTTGAAGATGAAGTCTACAAATGTAGAATTTAATTAAATAGGTTGTTATTGATGAAGATTCCACAGTCTAACCTCTCCCCTATTCCTAAAGAATGATTATACCTCTTTTACAAGGATCTTAGATTCCACACTGTATGGGAAGTTCGAGGGACTGTTGGAGATGGGGTCATGCTTACTTCTTAAACCTACTACTAATAATTCTCATCCATATTCCTAAAGGCTTCCATAATTGCAGATCTAACACATATAGTATGAACTCCACTCTTTTTGAAGGGACATTGACATCTAGTACTTCTGAGGACATACCTGATTTGCATTTTTAAGAACCATCTAAGTAAAGATACAGTGCGGGATGGATAACATTCCCAGCCATTCTGATTGAAACTTTCTCAATAGAAACTAATACATTTAGGAATTTCCTGTATCCCATCCAAGAGACATACAGATCTCATGTCTTGACGAAGAAGAGTCTTTCCCAGAGGTGAAGACGATAAATAATCAGAAGAGATAACTTAGGACTATTATTAATCCATTGATATCTTTATCTCTATGTTAAAAATGATCAAGATGGAGGAGCAGAATTGGATTAAAAAAGAAATTATCAATAATGGAGAATGCATGAATCATAAAGATGTTGTCCCATGTATAAGAGAAACTTCTCCTCTCCGGATATTAATCTGCATTGACTAGGTGGAAGCGAGGAAGAGACCCTAATGTCTGACGTAAATCTGGAGTTCTCCACATCCTTATTTGTGCTTGTTGATGCTAAAATCATGCCACTTCATATTCCTTTTGACTATAAATTCTCTCCATATGTCTCCTGATGAATATATATCTCCAGATAAGAGTGATTAAACTCCCTTCCCTTTAGGCGATACAAGCAGACCATTGAGATTGAAGCAGATTGTAAATGGCTGATCGCCGCCAAAAGGGAGTAATTCAAAAATAAGCGAGGAGGATAATGTTCCTCGCGTTTTGGTTTAACCATCAGCTGAATTTCATACTCGAATAGGGCGCTTCCCACGTCTCTTATCGAGACGCATATCCTTCTTGTCTTGTCAAGAGAGAGGAGTCTCCCCATTGTATATTAGACTGATGGATGATAGTTATAGATAAATTACTAAATGTCTTTTTTAAGTTTCTTATCTCTCTTACTTTCACCATCTGTGTCTTGGCAACTATCAACATCATCACAGAAGTCTTCAAATTTTCCAAATTGAGTTAAGAATTGAAAAATTTCCCAAGGAAGTTTCTTGGCGACTTGGTAAACTTAACTTAATATGTCTGCTGGAAACTTCTCAAAGACTTCATAGGGTTGGAAGTACACTCAGGAGTGAGTGTTTAACGACCCAAGTGGGTCAGAAGATGGGGATTGGGAAGAAGTATGAGATTGAGAGCAATTAATTGGTAAAGATTCTGGTTCTGTTGGGAAAGCTATGAACCTTAAGTCATTTAATTACCACATTTAATTGTTCATATTAGACTGATC
This sequence comes from Diophrys sp. 3 WChen-2021, assembly GCA_021441625.1. Lineage (NCBI taxonomy): Eukaryota > Ciliophora > Spirotrichea > Euplotida > Uronychiidae > Diophrys > Diophrys sp. 3 WChen-2021. The sequence continues at coordinate 13,265 of JAGYYO010000130.1, forward strand.
ATTTACCATTAAATACCAAAGTTTAAAGTAAAACTTGGAGCAATGTTGGATTCTAATGACAACACGAGATAAGTCTTCTTTAAACTGATGTTGATGATAGTATATGTTAAAAGGCATGAAACATATTCTACAATTAACTTCTGAGCCTGCTTTGAAGTGTCTCATTGTGATAACTTCAGCAATTGATCCAACATCAAAGTCTCCATTAGTAGTAACATGAACGTTCGCTTCTAACACTGTTCTTGTGATAAGGTTATATGATATGTGAATAGATGTAGTAGTATAAGAACTAACAACTATTCCATATGAAGTGAAGTTGAATAATAGGTTCGCGTATTAGCCAAATCATACCTCTCATTTAAAATCTGACCCAGCTCAAAGGGCCTCAAATATTAAAA
>JAGYYO010000131.1:0-13661 GCA_021441625.1 Diophrys sp. 3 WChen-2021
CTGAGTCGAACCCACCTGGTTATTTAGAGATGCCCCATTCATGTTGGATAATCAACAATGATTGATATATGGGCATCTCTTTACTTATACATCATCATATATTTAGGCCCTTCTTTGAACTGCTTCTACTCTGTCCCTAAGTGTTTAAAAGCCTCCCCTTGTTACCTCTGTAGGATCTTCTATATCAGAGTTCATTGCATTTACACGTCATTGATAAGAATCATTGAGTTCATCTCAGTAGAAAACATTGCTGTCTAAGAAGGTCTTGTGTACATAGTTATGTTCCCCACCAACAATTTTATATTTACTGGCTGGTTCTTTTAGACTTCTTAGTTTTAACTCCACTAGGACTCTATGTAGAAACAATAAGATTGGAAGTAGATCTCCAATGATTAAAGTAATGAAATGGAATCTAATTTTTAAATTCTAGTTCAAGTACATTGAATCAAAGTAACCAAGTAGGACAAGAGATATCCACTAATTATTTTTGGTTAGACAATGAAATATCATCATCATTCTAGCTGTGTAATAATGGTTGATTGTCATTAACTTACTCTCATTGCTTATTAATGGATACATCCATATTTCATTAGTTTGATTTCTGTGTTATTACAACTGTCAAACAGCTTCTAATGATTGTTATTAATGAATAGTGTGATGTTATGACACTTGCTACATTTCCAAATCAAAGTTATAGTTCTCCATCAAAGTTAGAGTTATCTTTATTAATTGATAAGAAAAACTCATATCTTAGAGTTCTCTCTGTTTAACTTTCTTCATGTGTCCATTCCTTACTCAAGATCTTAATGATAAGATTGACAGCATCACTAAGCGACATATTCTCATCATACTCTGATTTCAAAGCACTAAAAGCCTTCGCTTTATTCTTATCAGTTGCATTAGCTCTCCACGAATAGTAATCACCAGATGTATCTAATTTATACAATTAAAACTCATAAATATTATTATTTTCATCTGTTGTCGCATACTACTTATCCAACGAATATATATCTTAATTTCTCTTGCTTTCAATATTAAATTAGACCCTAATCAACAACACATAAGTACTACTATCTCTGGATATGATTCCTAATGATATAGTCCCAAGTCAACATTATCATAATCTCTATATACATCTTCATTCACTTCAATAACTGCATTAACAATAGGATATTCGTTTATTGCTTGTAATGCTCCTAATGCACTTATGAATCCTAGTTTGATTCTGTGTTTCTTTATAAATCAATTTTAGTAATTCTATGAATATGGAGGTACTCTCGTTTATTGGAAGTGGGTAATATAGATGTAGGGTTTTGAGATGAATTAGGTTGGTTAGAAATTTTGATTAGTATTCTTGGTAGATGGACGATAGTCTCAGTGCAGGTTTCTAGGATTTCAGAAAATGTGGAGTGTATCAGATGAATGACAGTGGAAATCCGACTTAAGAATCTTTCTTTGGTCTCTGTCTATTGTTTCTCTGTTGTGGTGAAGTAGTAGTTAGTCAGTATATTAGTAATTTCATATTCAATCTGAGTTGCTCTCCATTATTGCATAATTAAATGCATTATCACATAAAGATCTATCTTAATCTCACCTTTCCCCTGTTTTATCTTCAATAGATTCTCTTGCTATCAGTTTCAATTCCAACAGTCTCGATTCCAACCCTCTACCTCTCCCCATCTCCATCCTCAAACCCTGTATTATCTTCCCAGACTCCTATTCCCCCTCTTTCTCCTATTTCTACCTTTTATCCACTAAGTCTTCTATTTCATTAGTCTCTTCTTTACTGTCTCCATCATTGAATCCATCTCTTCCTGTTCTTAATCCTCCTCTGCTTGCTCATAATACATAATGTAGTCTTCTTCTTTCATCGTTTAAAGGAGGTGATATTGGATTTATAGATGGAGGGGGTAGGGTTATAGTCGTTGGCTCTGTTTGGTTTAGAGGACTCAATTAGGAAGAGGAAAAGGGTATGAGGTGAGGAAGATTTGATTTTCTTGAGAGAGTTAAATGGTTTGGGTGGTTTTGGAGAGAGTTTAATTGACTTTTTAATTCAGGCTTTAATACTAAGGTTTATTTTATAACAATTCATCTTCTAGATATCTATCGAGTCTTCATTGGTGGTACTCGTTGTACAGACCTCCATATCTTGATGAAGCACCTCCTCCTGTTCTAATATAAGATATCACAATTTAAGGTATCCTTTCCCAACCTTCTAACTTCTAAAATAACTTTTCTTAATTATGGTCTCTTGGGATCTTCATTATGTGCAATTTCAGAATAAAACCCCCGCCCTCTCATTTCTATAATTATTTCTCTAATATAAACAGCCAAATGATTAATATCCTAAGTAGACAAAGCAGTCGCTTCCAAAGGATAATCCAAACAAACCCATCAGTAGTTCTTTTAATCACCTGTATCCTTCCTAAGAGAATGATCCCCTACACGAATAAACCACATTACTCCCCAAGTGAAGATGTAATTAGCAACACATCAACATATAACGTTCTTACATGGATCAACGGTACTATCGATGTAGCCCAAGACTATGAGTATTCAAATGGCGTGTACATATGTTTAAGATTTGTCCTAGTTCTCATCCTTCATGAATGATTAGAGAAATAAATAGAAGGAGAGAACATCTGTGGGAGTAATCAATTGGAAAATAAGAACTAACTGGTTAATATACATGGATATATTATTCAACTTTATATCTAAAGTTAATTAATAGTCTTTCTTAAGAGAAGGTACGTCTCTAAATACTTTTAAAATCAAACAATTAAACTATTGGGAGATACTCTACTTAAGGTGTTTAGGGAGAGAGCTACTTTGATTGTATTGGAAGTGGATTACTGAGGGATAGAGAATGTGGAAGAAGGAGAGTCTAGAAGAAGGGAAGATGAGATAATGGAGTATTTAATGTTAGATTGGTGTGTGAGTTAATGGCGGGGAGAATGGAGTTTAAATCAGATGTGGCTTCTATTGAAGCATTTACTGGTTCGGCTAGAGCAATTCATGTGAAGAATGAGAATACAGTAGGAACTGACAAATAAATATCTGGGGAAAAGAAATGATAAACAGATGATTGATCATACTGGATTATGGGAAAATGGGTGGTTTAATAAAGAATGTTGACTAAATGATTTATATACTATTATTTACGGCAAGAAACTTAACATTCCTTTCTGTATTAATTGGCAATGTCAAGGAGGAGTAATATTGAGATTTGTGGAACAAAGGAATCAAAAGAAAGAACAATGATGAATGGCAAGGGAAGGAGAGTAATAGAAGAGACATAGGGTAAAAAAATAAAAGATACATACCCTGTTTGATTATTATATTTAAATAGCAGCCACAAATGGCGATGAGATTAACTAAGACGAATGTGCCACCGAGAGTACAGTTAAGAACTTACTTGAACCGGAAAGATGCTCTTCTCATTTTCTCTGTTAGACCCTTGGTTAATATGGGGAAGAATTCCAAGCCAAGCAAGACTCTTACTCAATTCAGTATTAAACTCCTTTTCTCTAAGATAACTAAAGTTCTAATTTCCCAGTTGTTCTTTTCTTGGATCCTCACTTGTTTTTTAATAAATTCTTCATGACAATCTTTCTTCTTTATGGATTATTCATTTTAATTATTTCCTAACCCCACATTAAAGTCAGAATTAAACACAACATCAACCACTAAATAAGCCACAACAACCCAAATAATATCCCAAAAGAATTCTCCCCTAATATAATAGATACCCCACAAAAGAAAGAAATATCTCCAGTCAAAATCCAAAGACCACCCAAGACAATTCTAAAGAAGACTGACATATCCTAATACTACACACCTCTAAATCCACCGACCATGATAAATAAAAAAGAAAAGATAAACTCTAAACTCTAAGATATTATAATAATTATTAATCAGACTCATAAGACACAATGATATATACTTTAGACCTGTTAATAGTATGATGGCACAACTGGTAGTGTAGTATATCTCAACTACTACTAGTACAAGACATGGATGGGTTATAAATAGGAGTGAAAGACTGGGAGAATAGGAAAGTACTTGAACAAGGAAATATACATGATGGAAAGAATGATTAGAGAGGAGAAATTAATAGAGGGGGAAAGGAGATAAGTGGATTAAGTAGGAGGTGGGGGAGGAGGTATTAATGTCAAGATACATGGAGAGAATTAAGAGATGGGGTTATCTTAATCTTAAGATAAAAGAGGTCAAAAGGATGGGGAAATAGGGAATTGTGATTGTAGCAGAGTATGGATGGGGATATAATCTATAAGAACTTTAGAATGAAACTTTTGAGAAGGAAGTAAATGGCTTAAGAAATTTAAGACATGCTCTGGAATCCTTCAACGAACGATTAAGATTACACTCCTATTACAAATGGTCTATCAATATGTAGACTATATATCAGATCAGATAAAATAAATGGGAGCCACAATGTGACTGAGTGAATTAAATAAATGAGGCTACCAGTATTTATCCACTTCCAACATTAGTGAATCAGTCTGTTTAGCTTCCTGCCTCAGAATCTTGTTTCCTACTCTGCGTTACCTCCTGCAGACCCTCTTTCAAGAGGGGAGAGTGGTTAGTCGTCATAAAACTCTGGGGATAAGGAACTGAACCTTGGCCAGAGTCAACATAGTTGTTGGGATATGTGAAAGACAATTGGACAGGTTTAGTTACTCTTTTAAGAATAACATGCATTAGTTTCATAGTGAATTGACCAAACATAATAAGCAAGATAACTTCCTAATCTACATTTCAACTTGGAAGATGCTCTTTAATCCACCTATTGATCTCTATTCCAAACGACCCCTTACTTGAGAGATTCACTCCAACTGGACCATAATTGACAGTCGATGTTGCCTAAGGATCAATCTACGACTTCCCATCCAAGAAAAAAAGAGCCATCACAATCACTCCAACTCTAGATTCCATTTATTTAATTCTAGACTACACATAACTATAAACAAAACAATAGGAATAGACAAACAACAGAATAATGACTACAATAACCTAAATATAAAACAATAAAGAGCGAGAGTTGTTCAAAAGAGAACACAACAAGAAAATCAAAAAGCATAATATTCAAATACATCATACAAATGTTCAACACCCAGTTCCCATGAAACTGATAGAGAAGAAGAGAATCTCATTAAATAAGAAGTGGACCATATACTAAGCTATTAAGAATAGTATAAACAGAGTCTATAGGTGTTGTTGAAGTAATTGATGATACTGTATAAGAGAGTAAATCAGAGACTTTGTAAGAAGAGAGAGAATTAGGGAAAGGGAATAGCATGGGGACAGTGAGTGTGGAATACATCGGTGGAGATGACGAGGATAATGGTAAAACATGAAACTATTAGGAAAATGATAGAGAGAATGATTACAAATATGATTTAGGGGAGAATATCTTATATAATCTAATGAAGTTAATAGAGTGGAAAGGAATAAATAGAAGGATGATTATGTTGAAATATTAGATTGCAGGGAGGCATATGATAGATAAGACTAGGAGAATGATTGGAATTATGTAGTGAGTTAATTCTCTTTGTTATTGGAGAGATGATGTTATTAGTAACGAGGCGTAGATATTAAAGACTATGAAGGATAGAGAGTTTGATAGAAACGTGTGTTATAGGAGGGGATAGTCTTTATTTCAATCATGAATATTAATATTAAAAATGAAGTAAAGATTGAAAAGAATTTCGCCTATGGTTTAGATACATTCAAATAAATAGCTCTGGGATTCATATAATCTCGAATGGAAAGATCATTAAGCATTAGCTAAAGAAATATCATGTGCCTATGCCGAGTTTTTACCAGAGCAATTTCTATGTTAGATTAAGGATGTAGTGTTCTTCAAACAGTAATAGAGATGATCAACTCTCCTAGACTGGAGTCAGATCCTTTGATAAAGTAGAAGTAAGTTCAACTACTAGAAATCAATGTAAAAGTAAATGACTTCTAGTCCTATGTACTACTCACTGTTACAATTCATCCTGTATATGTTAAGAATCCTATAGGCAACCCATATCAGAATAGAAGAGAAGGAACACTACGATATGCCAATGATTTGCAACTGTACGTCCAGATTGAAGAAGACATAGAAAAGACTATAAAAATAACACCAGAATCAACGAACATGATAACTAACTAAAACATTTAAAGAATAGTAAACTAAAGTTATTAATCTCTTTAAGACATTCCTAGCGAAATAATCTAAAAATAATAAATCAACACTAAGAAATCCAATGAGAACTACTAAATTAGCACTACCAATCAAAGAAGCCTCTCCAATACCATCCCCATTGTATACTCCACCTAATAAATCCTAAAACACCTTCTAAACAAAAATAACAAAACTCCTCAAAAGAATTAACAAGTGTAATATAAGAATTACTAATCACATAAACAGTCCTAGAAAGCACTTGTCTAGCAGATGAAGACCAACAAGGAATAGACGAAGATACAGATGAAGAGAGAATAAGAGAATGAATGTTAGAAAGAGTAAGAATAGAGAAATCAATAGTACAGAGAGTGCATAGTGAAGTGATAAGAAAGAAAGGAACAGTGATTAAGTGGGGAATGGGGAGATCAGGTTTGTAATGGATGTCTATGGAGAAGGTGGTGTGGGGAGGAAGAGCGAAGAGGAATCGTAATGGAGGATTAGAGATTCTGTAGATTGAATGTGTTTGTAGAGTAGGGATAGGATGGGGATGGTTACTAATTGATCTAGAGAATGGGGAGATTTGAAGGAGAAAGAGAAAATGAATGAATTATGTAAGGATACTCAAGTATTAGAACATATCGAACACCTTAAATGTAAATTGAAAGACAGTGGAAACAAGAGCAAAGATTGAGAGGGTCAATTATTACTCATCTACTGAGACTTCCCTTGATAGATATAGTGATTCTACCATCTTACATTTATGCTGAAATCCCAATTCATCTATAAATAAATCTCTTAGGATTTGATTGTGAAGATTCTATAATAATAGATGAAGATGGACCTGTCTAGTATAATATGAGATAGATTATCAAAAGTACTCATATCTTGGATACACTCACAGCTCTCGATGATAGGGTCAACAATTAAGAGCCAAGCATATCAGGTAGACATTGATTTACTTTCTCTTCAATCTCTGATATGCTAATTTAGGGAATAATGTATTTGGAGAAGTCGGAGGGAATTATAACGGATTGCTTATTAATCATTAAGTTGAAACAAAGTTCTCATTCCTATTTTTCTCATTCTCATTTTATTAATTAATAATGGTTTCACAATGACCGTGACAAGTACAATCCAGATGGAAGAGAAGAAACATCAGGTAAGTCTTAACTACTCACCTTTCCCATTCTCAGTCAACACTACTATAGTCCAGCTGGACCTTTGACCCTGGTCTTTAGGTATTTAAAGCTCTTTTGGCTTTGGGGGCTGTTGATAACTCTGTTGTACAGTCTTGGACAGTGGGGAAAGAGGCTGGTCCATCGACTGTTTTAATGGGGAAGTTGTATGTTTGACTGATGTCCCAATGTTTGGTACAAAGTTGATGAACTTTCTTCAAAGAAACAATCTTGAATAAGTCTCTTCAGTTCTTGAATCTAATTCATCCGTGTTTGATCTAAATGGAACCTTTCATCTACTAACTTCGTTGTGGCTTGACAAAACAAGGAATTGTAATGCTAATATTTTGAGTGAAGATTTTCTCTATATTCTGTATATATAGGTTGGGCCGAAACAGGCAATTTAATTGTTCACAATGGGAAAGGGAGTGCAAGCCTTGCGAGGAGTCTTTGCCCCTTAAGTGTTCAGGAAGGCACCTAGTGCATAACAAACTTCCAAAAGTGAACACGATCTCATCTGGGACCAAGTAGTCCCTTATCCTGAGCTTACTCCCCTGCCATTTGGATCCCGGAACAATGTCTGTTGATAACTTACAGGAGGTGTGCTATCATCTGCTTTATACCTCAGCTCCTATATGGGAAGACTCATTAAGATCCCAGTAAGGGAAATCGCTCTATCTTACACTGCCTAAACAGTAACAGGACCAAGAGAGGCATAAACATATTTAAAAAAGAATTACCCGCTTCTTATTGGAAGCGCAGAACATTATACATGGGAGACTGTTAGTGAACAAGAGAGGACAGGCACTGTCATAAGTGCTGTTGAGAGCGACATTGTTTGACACTCTTTGCTCCTGGAACTGTCCTGGGTATGGCGCTCTTAGTTAAGGGCTTTGATTCCAGGATATAGTCAAGTGGCTTACACTTACACAGATTATCCCTTCTATTGAGAAGCGATCCTTGACTCGTTGACAGAAATGACATTCAATGAAACATGACACAGATGGGAAAAATCTAACACGTTCCATGTTGGAACGCTACCTAAACTACTTCGGGATCCAAAGTTGGTAAACTGCACATTAGGAGTACCTGAATAAAATGGGAGAGAGACTTACTTTTAAGTGGGAGATAAGCTGGAGAGGAAGGGGTTGTGACCCGGAATGATTCTGGGGATAAAAGCAACTTGAGAATTTGCTTTGTTTAGAAGCACGCACTGATTAGATTCACTGTCAGTGTAACAGATAAAGTCTGAACTGGTTGAGCAAACAGAGCTACCAGAGTCTATGGTTTAAGCCTTGGCAACAATAGGACACCAAGAGCAGCAAAACCTTGACCTACAGGCTCATTTGGCTACAACTTAAGTTATTCGGGGACTTAAAAAAGAAGAGAAGATAAATGCTTTGAGTTGCACTGAGGTAAGAAGTGAAGAAGAATTTATCAGGGAGCTGGTGTGTCTTTATGATTATGAAATGAAAATGAAAAAATAGGTAGGGCCATTGGACAAATGGGTGTCCAGGCCAGATTTGAGCCGATGCCATTATTAGGATGACCAGCATTACAAATAATCACCATTCTAGAACGTTTATGTGAATAATCATAGGGGATAACATGATGGCTCAGAGAGTAAACATCATTACTGAACTGCATGTGGATAAGAGTAATAGATTAGACTCAATTAATTCAGGAATAGCAGTGAACTAGAGTGGATTAAGATCAGAGATCTATCAACATAAGTAAAATCACAAAGTCAACGGATATTATCTAATTTATCTTTATTAAAAGAATGTGAACTGATAGAAGCAATTACATAAAGCAGACAGTGTATATAAATTTTAGAAGAATTAAAAAGTCAGTAAGTAAACGAAAGGAAGACCAAGGTATCAACTAACCAAAAGAGACATTACTCTGTTCCCAATTTAAACCATAGATCAATCTGATCCCCCCACATATCCAAATCTCTGCCAACACACAAGCGAAACAGTAAACACCATCGACCCTTCCAAAACCCCAACTCAAATGCAATAGAGTGTCTCAACCATTCCAGACTAGTACTTGACCAATATTAAACCCTCCCTACAACTAATAAACCATTCTCCTCTCCCGCTCATAAGTTAATCCTCATTAATACCTATAAAACACAAATCCTCTCTTAAGACAAAGTATTAATTCACCTAACCTCCCTCCCTCCTTACATAAATCAAATAAGAATATGAAATATCTAAGAAGTAATATAATGAGTCTACTAGTAAGTCATGAGTAGTAGTAGAATCACCCTTATAAGATGAAGTAGAAGAATGAAATAGATTTAGAATTTATAAGAGGACGATAGAAGAGATGATACAGATAGATATGGTGAAGAGAGAGTGTATAGTGAGGATGGATATGGAATAGATGATGATGAGGTAGTTAATGAAAGTATCAAAGGAGAGGGGGAGAGGATAGAGCATGGGGAGAGAGAAACTAAGACAAATGATGATATTGGAGGAGTAGGGAAAGTTATTAATGAGTATTTAATATGGACGAATATTAATATAATGAATTTAGAAGAGATTCAATTACTTATATTATCAATTGTAGTAATTACTTTATGACATACAATAATTAACTAAACTAAATGTGAATATTTTATGTGGAATAAAGGAATGAAACAGTGTAACCATACTTTGAAGAGGTTTAATTTTTTTATTCCTTTATATTAGTGCATTTAGGAATCTAATTTCTTCCAAATTAACTTTAATTAAGTGATTTCTAATTAGTGAGTATTGTATTAATGGTTTAAACTAAGATTAATTAATGACGTTACTTACTTTCATGTTCCTAATAACTTCAAAGCTTGAATGGGATCTGGCTCATTTGGAATTGTGATAAATTGACCGAGTTAAGTTTAACCTTTATCTTGTAACCGATAAACCTCTCTTCCTTCTACAATGGGGTCTGCAGGAGTTAACTCAGAGTGAAATAACACTCTCAGATCTGGTAAAATTTAATGGAGCTAGACAACTGGATATGGATTAAACTAAGAAGGTTAGACCTTCTCGTACTGAAGTTAAGGGCCTTATAGTTCTATCAACTTGAGTGAGTTGGATTTTCTTTGAGCGTTTTTTATCACCTGTTGCCTTAGTCAGAACCTCTGAAGTGAGAGAGGATAAGTTGGTCGCTCTCCTCTCAGTGAATTATCCAACTTAACTCAGAATTAACTAAACTACCTTGAGCCAATGTTGTTCAGTAGTAAAGTAGAAAAGTTTGTCTGATTGATTAGAGAGACTAGGTCTGCACCCTACTTTACTTTCAAAATCTTAATCAAATCTTTTCCCCATTTATTTAATTAAATAACACTCTTTGTCTTAACACCATTAAACTAATAATCATAGATCCCAGCTATTCACTTCTCACATTGAATAATTATATTATTTAATTTGTGTATTCGCATCATTAGAATGAATGTTAGATGACTTTCTTCTGAGACTTTATCTTCCATTTTTCAATTAATATCTCCTGTGATTTTAAAGTAGTGGCTTCATATACTTATTCATGAGATGCAAAATTAAAGTAAATATCTCTTTACAGCTATGAAGCACTATGTTACCTTATCAAAAAGTGTTTAATATGCATGCCCATGGACCTTAACTTTACCTATCAACCTATACACTCACCTCTCTTCACATTTTATTATATGCTGCTAAACCCTGATCCTTCGTTTCTTTTCGTGATAAATCAGTAACTGCAAGCAAACCATTAAAGGCATTCCATCTCTCATTTGTATAGCGTATTCTTTTCATGGAATATGGATTCAGTTTAATCTGCTTCTTGACAACTTGTTCAGATTTAATTAATTTCTCGCTCTGAGTAATAGGCTCTCTTGTCTGACTTCTTAATTCTCTCATGCCGATTAAATCCAGAAGGACTGATGAAACACAGATTATATTCCATTAATTGCAAAGAAAGAAGACACACTTCCATATTTTTTATCATTTTTTGTGTATCAGATTAGCTTGAATCAGTTTAAGCCAGAAAGGTTCTGATGGCACAGATTGTGGGCTGAGAGCATTTAATAATCCGCGTGTAGTCTTGTTGTTATTTTGCATCTTCTTTTTGAAGATGAGTATGGCATTTGTTATGTCTCATAGAGAGATTGGGAGAATGGATTCATTGCACTAGCTAGACTTCCAATCTCTCACTGTTGTTGAAGTTCTTCGATAATATTGATAGCTAACAGTTTCTCAAAGAACTCTAAGGATCAATTACACATTGGCGCCAAATTTGCAAGCTCATTGCCCTTTGATTTGGATTGACTAGTTTGCATCCGATTTGGCCCTATCCTTATTCACTCCTTGTTGAAGCTGCATCCCAATAACAGTAAACCTTCAAATCAATTCATGTCGTTCACAAAGTTTAGGAGATGGGGAGATCATGGACATATTTAAACAATTGATTTTTGAAAGTGTTCCTGATCACCTTTAGAGCTTTCCCTTCTATTTAAGATGCTCTACCTTCCTCGAAAAACTCTCAATCTCATAGATCTCTCAAACTATAAATATTTGAATTTCAAACAAGAGAAACAGAGATAAAAGAAACTCTAAATTACAGTTCACTCAACCTCGACTCTCCTGAGACTTCTCCAGAGTCATCGCAAGAGCAATCACTTAAAGAGAAAGAGCTATCCTTCCTTACTACAAGGGTGTCACAGCTATTTAATAATATCCACACACACACCTTTCAACTATAGATTAGTCTTTAAATCAAAATAAATCCAAAAGATGAATATAGCTCGTTCATAGATTTTATAAATTTTTCTAGTCCTCATGGACTACCATACCCTTACATTATAATTATTTATTTTGATTACGGTGTATCTCTGTGAATGCAGGTGATTCAATTATTATCCACTTGTCTACTAGCTAACTTAGATAATTCAAAATAATTTTAAAGAAGCTCAGGTTGCACTAATATGAATCGATTTTATTTCTAAGAGGTGGATTTCCATTTTCTTCAATATTATCCTAGTGGAATTGAAAATGCATTCACTTTAACGCACTTTCTTCTAAGATACCATTGATCCTACTTGATAGCTTCATTCTATTCTATACTTTACACTTCCTCTCAAATGATTTTAAATGAATAACTATTAATATCATATTTCCATCTCCTCGTCCCATAGTTTGATTTCCCTTATTTCTTAATATATAGTTAGTTGCAAAGACTTCCTCTTTTCCTACTACGTCCATGTATTCTTATTATATTTAATTGTCTTCCTTAAGGTATCATGATCAAATCATCTTATCTTTACTGTTATTCATTCCAAGTATGTTCTTATTTGGAATTTAATCACTTCTTGTGTGATTTCCATTGTGTATGATATTGTTCTAAATATTCAGTTAGTAATACACTAATTTCTTTATATTTAGTATGTTGATATTCCATGTCTGTAATCTAAAATAGTTTTTTCTTGTTCTGCTTTCATAATTATTCAATACTTATGGTTACTTCGTATATATTAATCCTTCTTATATTTTAGTTAAGTTAGTGGTTGATAAATCAATGTTATGATGCTTGACAGTCTCCTGTATTATTTCAAATGTCTTTACTAGAAACAGTGTTGTCTTCTATTCAAATTTACAATAATAGGGTTCCAAGAAGGATTTTTAGTAGTATCACATTGGATTATGAAGGTGAGTTTGTCAAATGAAACACTTCAAGAGTAAGAAATTGATACAAAAGTAACGTTTAGTTTGAGATCCCCTTCTGAAATCTTATAGTTTTAGTAATTGTAGTTATAAATAAATCAGATAGGATTGCTCTGAATTGCATTCCACATGATTGACTAAGAAATATCCAATAATGCGGTGAAGTCAGAGAATTCTCTTTTCTCATTTCATCCATCATAGTCTTCTCTTAGAATCAACTCTTTATTAGACTATAGCACTTTAATTATCTTAAAAGGACCTTTACATTCTTATCTTCTTAAACTCTTTTCTCCACTTGTATGCATCATGACTACCGAAATTATCTGAAGATATGTATTATTTTGAGAGACAGATTTGTCTAAGGTCTCTTCGTCTTCGGTGTTATGAATGTTATCTGAGGTTTCTCCTTAATCAGAGGGACAGACATCATCTGAACTCTCTCTTAATCTACTCTACAGATATTATCTAAGAAAACTTCCTTTCTACATATTTGTTAATTGTCTCCTCCATATTCCATATCTTTTTTTTTTCCTGACATTTAATTAATGATGGAAATTACAAATATCATATTTCCAATCCTCTTGCTCTGGGGGTCCTCCTCTGTCTGTA
>JAGYYO010000132.1:0-13628 GCA_021441625.1 Diophrys sp. 3 WChen-2021
TCTTTGAATTGAAGTGCCATATGAGACAGACTTGAAGCCCGCCATTTATCATATATTTAAACGCATTTCTTAAATAAGATTGCAGATGATGTTATTATCTATGCGAACGATGAGGCTGACCTAAGCAGATGCATCAGAACAATAGAGGAACAACTTGAAAGATACGAACTCGGCATAAGACCTAGATCATCTTCACCATGACGAAGAAACCTAGATTGGAAAAACCCCCGTGAAATCAATTAACATGTAATTTAAAAAGATGTGAAGAAATGATCCAAGAAAGAACTGGAGCTCGGATTTATGAACTTCAGCTTTTCCTTTTCAGGGAAAGAGAATTTCTCGAAGAATTTGACCTGAGATGTTGGAGATCAAAGTGGACTGAAGGAACTTACATATCTTTATAATTATTCTGTTATGAGGTCCCTTGATTAAAATTCCCATGTTTATATCGGGGACCCCATAACATAATATTTGGCTAATGAAAGTAAGTTAATTGTTCATAATTAAACTGACAATAAATTCATTGAAATTAATGGAAAAGAATAATTCCTCAATGAACATCTCAAGAAGGTAAGTAAGTTTTAAGAACTCTAACCTTCCAGAGTTCATGGATGAAGGCTAAGCTCAAACCTGGAAAGCCTGAGAGCGATGCGAATGTCCTCCTTGCTCCAGCTTACCAAAATGACAGAGAAGCTGGCAACATTGTTGAAAAAGTTTGAATTTGACAACAGCAAAGATGCTCAACAATGAGAGATGTGATTGTTATGGGGTCCTCTCCTGAAACTTTATCAAGAGCAGTGGATCTACACTGATCTCAACTAAGACCACCTACATATTAACCATGTGCGTGGTATGATCAATCTCTGTCTAATACAGTATAGATTTCAGTTGATACTAATATATTAAGTGCTTGAGAGTTTGATGCTCTTATCATCTGAGTCTTCCATACATTTCAGGTCATTGAGTACTCCTCATCATTAGCATCATCTGTATCTAAATATCTTATAATGAAAGTAAGAAGATTAAAACAAGAAGATAAATGGGGAACAATTAGATTATAGAAATTAATTAAAAGATCATCAGTCAGTCGGCAGTTGTCACCATAAGGAAACAGGGGATGCAACATCTAAAACAAACCATCTCAAGGATCATTCTAGGAAGCACAGACTAGCAGCCTTCCTTTGAAAATGTAGAATCTTAATCTATTGAAATTGAGGAAGGTTTAGAGTCATACCAAAGCTCAAACAGACATATAAACCAATGGTTGCTGCCAGAAGAACCTAGGCAGCAAATCCTGAAACACTCCCTGAGAAATGAAGAGGGTTTGAGAAGTTGATGTCCAAAGAAGAAAGAGGGAAGCTTAAACCCTCAAGGATTAAGGGAGAAAAACTGCATTGGTTGTTGAATGCTTTGATGTGTAAGTTCTTTGGTTGCTTTGTTATTATAGGGAACCGACTATTGACAAAGAGAGGAAGGTAAAGGAGCAGACTTACTCTTGTAACGATGGGACAACTCAAGAGTATAGAAACGCTACCTTATCATTCCTTTCAATGTCAGAAGAAGCAAATATAAGACCCAGAAATCATAACGGCAACTTTTTTACTACTTAAAGATGCACTTACATGTATGAATAAGACATAACTCCATTAGAGGAACTCTGCTTGAGAGTCTTAGGGAGGTAATACGCATCTTTTCATGACTTTATGAATTACAAATTACCGTTACTTGAGATATATCTAATTCTAGTCTCTCTGAATACAACAATTAGTTGAGAGTCTCGGGTGTGTTTAGCCCAGGTGAAATGGCGCCATCGGGGCAACTATCACCTGTCATTGATAAACTAATCTCTCCATTTAGTCATTTTGACTGTTTACTAACCCCATTTACTCCATACACTCACTTCAATAGAAGTGCACCTCATAAGAGTCCAGTAGACTCGACTGGCAGATTCTCTCAAAAACGAGACTTAAATGAAAGATAACATATGTTCTTTCTTGTTCCCGCTACAGATCATTTGTTTACTACTAATTAAAAGATAAATAAACACTTAGTACTTGATTACTCGGTTCTTCTTAACATAGATTGAACTCATTTTGCAAACAAGTATGTTATAATAACTCAGACTAGCTCTGGTGGGATAAAAACACTGTAAGAAGGTTATTAGTCAGGTTCAAATCAATAAAGTTTGTTCAGATTTTATCTGCTGGATGAGTTTTAGTTATGAGATGCCTTCGATAAAAGATCACCAAGCAAATAATGGTATAATTGAGAAGAGAATGTTAAAGTGTTGAAGATTGAGACTGATTTATAGTCCAAGAAAGCATTGGGCTAACTAGCAGTGTATGATAAATCTTAAGTAGTTAATAAAATGTTTAGTAAAGTGATAACCTAAGTGTGAGACTCTGCATTGATTTGATTGATAACGATAACGAATGATAATCAAAAAGATTAAAGGAACATTCTTGTTGTTGAATATTTGAATCGTCATCCTTTGTATGAAATTCTGATCGCGAAAACCCTCTCACCTTCAATACGGGAGGTCAGGAAGAGTTAACTGAGTTAGGGAGAGGTCCTATTACATACAGTTAAGAATATAAAAGATTTGAAAGAACTAAAGGAACTAAATAACATTGGAAATATATGAGTGAGATAACTTAGTATATAAATCAATTCACAAGGCTAAGAATCACAATCTAAACCCGAACTAATACAGAAAGGGTCAAGTAGACTACTCTGAAAAGTGCTGAGTTACTATACGTTTCCACAAAGAGAGAAACACTTATTACTCCTCTCTTAAGAAGAGAATTAAACCCCACCTATTACTTTGCAAGTGCTATGTTTAATAGGTTAATTATCATGACTCATGATAGATGTAATGGACATACTAGTAATAGAGTGAAGGTACTGCTGGAAAAGAAGATTGGGAAGTGCTAAAGAAGATATGGAAAGAGAGGTGGTAGCGATTTGGTTTATGATGATTTAGAAATGGGAGCTGAGAAGAAGGGAAGACAGGGGAGGTGAGAAGAGGGTAGCTCTACTTTATTTAGTCATTATACTTCGGAAATAGATACTATTTAATTATAAGAAGGTTTTAATTGAACAATGGCCAATGCATCTTCATTTAAATTCTACCCTAAAGGTTCCCTTTAACACTAATTGGTTACCCGAGTTAGGGGTTTGGTGATATATTAGGTTCAAGGAGCTTAAGTCTCACTAATTGAAGATAACCGAAATTTAGTTACATTATTCTCTAATATTACTATCAGGAATTGATTACATGTTTGATTTTGGGGGCAAATGCCATTTCTTTTTAACCAATTAAAGAATAAGAATTAGACCGTCCACCACTGGATGATAACACCTAATCTGTCCCGATGTTGACAGGAGAGCTTGCTACAGCCATGCAAGTTTTTGGTGAATTATCATCCAGATTTGGACGGTCTAATTCAACATTTTCTGATTTTGACAATAGATTGGAATAAGATTCTTTACTTAAAATGCATTTAAATTTGTGTTTAATGGCCATCTTACACCGGAATTTGCTCAAGAATCCCCCTGCAGACTAAAATTGACTCAGTTTACTACTTTACTCTCCTTTCCAAGGAGGTGCCACAATAAACACAGAGTAGTCTCACTTACTTTTCTTAATACAGATTAAATCTGACAAGTGAGCAAATATGGGTGATGGATGTTCTAAAGACTGTTAGATTGAGATTGGATATACATGTAGTAATAACCTAAGCGATGAGACTTGTTTGATGCTAGTTGTGCCTCTAATGCTGCTTATGAATTCATCAAGAGTATTTATTCTCTATTGAATTGGCAAGGATATTCAAGACACACCTTCAATTAAGAACACAGATCTAATTGGATGGGAGAGACAATGATTCATCATAACTCAGACTTAGAACTCAGATTGGAATAACTAAGGGAATTAGAACGACTAGTAGATCTAACTGTTTGCCAGAGATAAGACTATTATCTATTGTTTTATTCGATTTCTCTACGTTAGAGACCCTTAGATTAAGTTGCCTACAGATGAGAAATAAATATAAAACTCAATTCAAATAATACCATAGCAAAAGACAGACTTTTTAATTTGAATGAGCAAGTATAAAACTTATTTTATTATATGAATTAAAGATCTCAAGACATTTGATATATTTAATTAAATCCAAGCTGTCCCATAACATTCTCTAAACAAAACTAAGCATCATCATAACTAAGCACATTATCTAATGAATATTCCCAAAATGACCACTCCAACTACAACATAATAAGTAGACAGAGGAGAAGGAGTATTAGAGGGAATAGTAGTTGAAGGAGAAGGCATTGAAGGAAGAAGAAGGAAGAAGAGGATAGAAGAGAGTAAAAGAAGGAGAGGAATGATATTAGCTAAGAGGGGGAGGGATGGACTTAGTTTGATGAGTTAATTAAGGATTGGGTGTTTATAATCATTAGAGATTAAACATTTAGGTTTATATAAAAATGTAAAGCATTTAATTCATTACTAATTAGGTTATGTCGTTCTAAGATGTAGATAGTCACAACAACACTCTTTATTCAAGAAACATAAATTTCCTATAATAAAAGAAACTCTATATTAAAATGACTATCTTTCTCTCTTAATAAATAATCATTATCTAAACCTCATCTTACCACTCCTTGACTATCTTTCACCACATTACTTATCTCATCATGTACGTCTCTCTTAATTGAACCTATCACTATCATGATGAGCTATAGATCGCAAGAACAGGTATCGCTTTGCTGGTTTTCGCTATAACTGCATGTCAATGACTAGTCAGGCATCAATAGATATCCTGAGTTTTGAGTTTAAACGATGTCACTCTATGTCAGACTTCAATACAAACCCATTTCATAAATCATTCAAAGTGCTGAGCTATTTTGAGGGATGATACTGATTCTGAAAGATGTCCCTGGGTCAAAATATGCAAAAGAGCGATTTAGTTTTGAGTGATAACTAAGAGGATCTGTTGATGACTGAGGAGCCACTGAGATTCCTAGTGCACCAAAACTACAAAGGCAAGGCCCTCTCTTGCGGCGATAACCTAGATTCACCTAGAGAGGATTCTATCTCTCCCTTCGTGAATTTTTGCATGATCAATTCAATTGAGATACTGATGGCATCTCACAATCCCTTAGTTCCTCTTCAATTATGAAGGGTCCGGTCCCTCCCTGTATTAGCGGAGAGCCTGTCCAACTTTATCTTCAGAAAGATAAGATTAGGACTTCTCACATACCCTATTGACTCTTGGTCTTACACTGTCAGTCCTCCAGAAGAGTTTGCAGCTGTGGGCAGCAACTAGTAACTCAGATTGGTGAAGAGGTTTTTATATTAGGAATTTAATTTCTATTTTAATAATCAATTGATATTTTATCATTTTAAAGGTAGAAGAGTGAATTTATTCATCATTATTGGGATTACATGTCTCTAAGTGTGAAGAAGATATAGATATAATAAAGAAAATAGGAAATCAAAGGAATATTTCCTTCAAAGTAATTATTTCAACCCAAACCCTAATCCCTGTCCCCACCCCCTCTCTTAAGCGTCTCTCTCTTCCTTAGTCCTTTCAATCTCACTATAGTCCTCTTTCCATTTCCTAGCATTTTCCATCCTTACTTCATTTATTCTTCTTCTATTTCAAAAAGGAATGAGTAACAATCATGTAATGAAATTAGAATGGAAGTGAAGAATGAGAAGAAGGGAGAGATGGGAGAGGTTTTGGAGAGGGGGATAGACCTTAATCACTGGAGAAGGAAGAAAGGGGATATTAGAGAAGAAGGAAAGAATGAAGGAGGAAGTGATAAGGGATTTTCCTATATTTCATTAACTCAAAAGTAGAACAAGGATAATTAAATATAAAGTCAGAAAGTTCTTTATCCATTCCAGTATTAGCTCTGCAGTTATATTAACCCAAAAGTACTTAAAGATGTGGATGACAAAGTCTCTAAGGTGTCAAATCTAAGGCATTTAGTACCAAACATTCAACATAGACTCATATGTTGCCTAGGGTAGACCACTCTGTGACTCCTGTTTCTTTCATTAAAGATTAATAAACCAAAAGAAGAAGAATTTCTTGTTTCCCTTATTTGATGTCTCTCTTCTCATTTTTAAAATCCCTCCACCACCACTAGTTTTCTAGAAGACAATCAATGACTACTTCTCTGTTAGCAAAGGATGATCATTATGTAAGCATTGTCTATGAATATTACTGAATTGTCAACTATTAAATTCTAATACTGAATTAATTTATATTAAAGGAGGGAATTGCGTGACTTGTAAAAGTCTCATTTTATGATAATAATTAGGAGAATAGGTCATTATTATTGTAAGGGTATGATCGTTGATGAGAATAATTTGATTTGATTATACCTCTTGGACAAAGGTACATATAATACTAAAGAAATAAACCGGGTAAAGGATAAATTAAATATGAATGCTTCTTCTTTTGAAATAGAAAAGAATTAAAGACTCAAACACAAATAATATTGGAGAGTATATCTATATTGGCTATGCTCAAATGATTCTAATCTTCTTATTCAAGTTTCAAATTCACTTCTCCTTATACATTGAGCTCAGAGGAGAAAGAATTAAGGTAAGTTTAAACTCCTCAATTATCAATATAACCAGTTGAGCCTATATTAATTTAATTGATGCTGCATTGTCAATGAGGAGTAAGATCCTTTGGAAACTCTTCAGTAGGAGAGGATGCAGGGCTCTCAAAGATTGGCTCAAATAGCATTCAATAGCTCTACCTTCTGAGCTGACTCTTCTCTTTTTAATGTTTCAGTTTTTGATTGAGGTTCAATAGGAGGGGAGAGATGTTTTGGACTTGGATGAAGAGTTCCAAGATTGCAAGCTCATGAGGACTAAGACTTAAAATAGAGTTGGGGATGGAGGAGTGTTAAGAGGAGGAGAGTTCAGCTAGGCCATGGAGTTGGATTTGTAGCTTTATTTAGAACATTTTTTCTCCATAATTAAGACGAATGATTCCATAGTCGTGGCATACTCTTGGTTTAAAGGTACGGTTGCTTTTATATAGCCAGTTGTGTCAGAGCCTGTTCCTTCTAATGGGGAGTCGAGCACAATTGTGCAGGCTTCTGCTTGTTTTAATTATCACGCATGAAAGTTAGAAAGAGTGTAAGAGTATATATATGATGTAAGTAAGCCAGCATTTCCAACCCAGATATGTTAATTCTTTCTTCTTAGTAATTCACTCTATCTATCTCCCTTTCTCCTCTCATAACTCCGCATCGGTACATCTGATTAACAATCTCCACTATCCTCATTTCCTTCCACTTCCTCCTAATACTCTAACCTCCCTCAATTCCCTTAATAAGTATATTCAATTACCCATAGATGATTTTATGGATTAAAGAATACTTCTATTATTAAAGATCATAAACAAAGTATTTCACATTTTATATAGTATAATATGTGTATATGCTATCTGAATTGGGTAATGAATTTTTTAACGTTAGCAGATAAACTCTGCCAAGGATTATCCCCTTCAGGATCCATTCTGGTCCTGTAAAAGAATTAATTATTCCACAAGCGAAGGCATGGGGAACCACTTGTTCTGCTCGTGGTTTTTGTTTTAGCCAGCAACCCGAGCACTAGGTTGAGGTTATGTTACCTGTGATGAGATATGTGGAGACGGGATTAGATCAGAGAGAATCTGATAGAATGTTACTGTTTTTGTTGAACAGATTTTATCCGACACATCTCTTTGGTTTTTCAGGATCAGAGTAGATCCTGCGGATGACAATCAACCAGACAAATGTCTAACAATCATTAATGATTGATCACACTATCTTTAAAGTTAAATCAATTAATATCTGAATTATTAAGAAAAGAGATAAGAGATTACATCATTTCATCAACACATTGCATCGGGTACTTTTGCTCTATATCTGAATTAGAAGTTTCCAAAGTGTCTTTTTTAAACTTTAGCTCTTCCTTAAATAGTAGTAATGCCAATTCTAACATCAAGATACAGGAGTTTGTTGAATTTAAAGAGAGAATCCAAAGTAATTGTTGATTATCAACAAAACCACATTTATGGATAGTGTAAATCTTCCTGATCCATTGCCTAGTTTCCTATCATCTAATATTTTGAATAATGTTCTTCGGGTCTTTTAGATTTACAACTACGTTCAGGAGTGAGTTCTTAAGGTACAACATGTGTAGCACTTGTATCATAACCTTTGACTTCCATGCTTATTGATTCTACAATACTATCAAAGTTATTATTATAAGAATTTAATATTTGTAAGGAATCATTATGTTGCTGATGGATTAGATGGTCTAAAAGCATTTGAGAAACATGGAATTCTGATATCCATCCTCCATTTAGTTAGTTAGTTATAAATTAATCACTAACTGCTTGACTCTAATTCCTGTCTTTGATCAACGTTGTGAGAATTTAATTATGAAGAAAGGAATGAATTTAGTCAAGCAGGTGTGACTACTTCGTTTCATATATCCATAGAATGTTCCGCTACTCTCAATTCTCAGCCATCTAATGTAGAGAGACCTATTTATATAGATAGATTTGTTAATCATGATCGTTTCAACAAGACAGATGCAAAGTTTAGATTTATTTCTTTATTCGATCGGCGAAATGCCTACTAACATCATTGATCAGGAAGTCAACGGTGTCTCGCAGAGAGCAATTAGGACAGGTGGAGGTCTTAAGGAACTCTAAAAGCATACAGTGTATAAAGGGACTGACGGAGTGGAATTTTATGGGCAAGGATATGAATAAAAGGTAGTTAATTAAGAAGTTAAACAAATAAGACTTCCTTCAGTATAAATTCTCAACCCCAAACATAATACAAGGAGGGGTAAATCCTTGGTTCTTTGATTGATAGTGAGTGAGTGATCAACGTTGTTATCTGTGTTCGCATTAATTTGATACATGTCTTTCATTGCAGATGTAATCTTCCTATTTTCTTTTACCTTTCTCTTCTCATTCAATACTCTCCCTTCCTCTGTCTGTATGGTGTCTTCACCATCTGTCACCTCTACATAATCCATGTCATGAACCTCCACTTCATTCCCTGACCCATCTCTCCAGATCCTGATCTACTCTGTCATCTCTTACTTAAACTGAATATCCTCTAGCTTCATTTCCATGTCTCTTACCAAGCTTGCACTCTCCTCTCCTGGGTTCGTCATTGTACCCCCAAATGTCATCATTGGGGAACTAGTTCCTCTATTGCAATACTCTTTCATTGCTGGAGACTTAGACTCCTACCTAAGGAGGAATGGAGTGACATTATTGTAGTTGGGGGAGATGCTTGATCACTAAATGTTGGGTTTCTTTGGACTATGGAAGTTTTGGGGTACGATTGTGTCCTTCTTCTAAATTTAGTTGGATTTCCTGATTGTCTCTGGTTGGCTTGTAGGTGTTCTCTTCGATCCGTTACTTCTCTTGTTCTCTTCTCAGCTGATCATACTCTGTCAGATCTTTAGGTGCTACTAATTTCCTTGGGATTAAATCTGCATCCAGGGACTTTTTGAATTTAGATATTCCTAGTTGGATTTAATGCGACCTTCTCCGTTTCTTCGAACCCTGTTCCACCTCCCTGGGCGCGTGATCCTTTTTGAATTCCCTATGTGAGATTCTGAACCTCAGAGTTCCTTTGAGTTTATACCTTCCCATTGTCACTCTAGGTGCCCATTTTATTATCTCCTCCAGTAAATGAAGTTTCTGATGTTTCATCTGTCTCTTCTGGATGTGTCCTGTGTTCTGATCAACCTACACTATAAACATGAGAGTTTCCCCCAGATCAATTATTACCTCTCCTGGACTGACTCTATAGATTGACCCTATGTATGATCCTATGATTCCATCTATCTATATGTTGACTCTACTCGGGTAGACAGTTCCTGTCGCCACAGTTATTGCTGGTTTGAGAGTCTAGTATAGATCTCTTTCTTCTGCTCCGCTCTAATAAGGAGTTACATTAATTGTTCCCTCTGTGACTTCAAATGCCATTCCATATCCTCCATTTGAGACTTTATTCTGTTAGTGTTTCTTCGAGAGTAATAAACGAAGGCTACTTAATAGTAAACTCTATATTCTTCTTATTTCAGATTTCCTCTGAAGCTGGCAGAGCTCTAAGTTTAGCACCTTTGCAAAACATGTATAGCTTACATATCGCCCATGGAGATCTTTATCTTCTTCTCCCCACTTTGGGCTGAGGTTAACTAGCTTTCCTTTCAAAGAATATATCTTGAACTAGGACGAAACCCACTGTTGACTGCCTTTGAGTTCTTCAACACCTATGACAGTTGTGAGCATAAATAGCCTAGCTGAGGATCCTTCAGGCGATCATACATGGATCGCTTTGCCATGGCATTAGCGATGGCAGAATTTAGTGAGAAGCACTATAGCTTTGGAAGTTGAAAAACTCACTAAGTAGGAAAGCCATTGTTTATCTGGCTTCTTACTATTCTTTTCTTCTCTAGCAAATTGATTGATTTAGATAAATGTAGTCAATGTAAATGACTGGTTAAGATTATTTTATAATTTAAGGATTTAATTATTCTTCTTAGTCAATCTCTATGTATTTGCCCATTCTGTCTCTCCTTATACATTATTTGTTTGACTTTGGAATATACTAATCTATGAAGTTGGGTCCATTCCTCTTCTTTTTCTTCTATAATTATTTAGCAAGAGGAATATCCCATTATTACTTCAACTCCGGACCTAGAAAGTCCTAGTGAAGGATCTATGTGAAGACTGTAAAGATATCCTTTATTTTAACATCGTCAATGTCATTCTCTCTTCTTTCTAGTTAAAGTATTCCATTTTACATCGTTGCTGTGAAATACACTAATTAAAGAGTCCTCTCTTTGCCAAGTCCCAAAGGTCACTTCACTCTTAGTCCTTGGTAGTGAGGGACAGAGTAGACCTTGGCGTCTTATCACTTAAAGACACGGTGGACAAACTTACCTTCTTCTTTCCTGGCTAATCTCCTTTAGTCTATGTCAATGTTGTCTACAAGTGAAAGTAGTATCGTACTCACACTCACCCTGACCCTAGTAAGATGCTTAATCTTCTGATCTTAGTAACTCAATTCCTCACCCCTCTTTCAATGTCTAAGGCCTTTGACTGTGTAATATGCTATCATTGCTTTCTTGTGGACTCTTCTTAAAAGCTCAAGAGATACTCACCAAGTGCGTCTCAAACCGTCTTTCACACCTCACTTTCATCACAGGAAGGGGCTGTCCTTTAATTTTACTTGATATATTAACATGTCTGACCTTAGAGCATTAGATAAGTGGCCTTTACATTTAGAGATAAAGTAAATGGAGGTTAAAAGCTGTTTGAATGAAGTTACTTAGTTAATCAACACTTGGCCATTCCAATGCTTATCATATCTGGATCTGAATTGTCATAACCCAGAGTCCAAGAATCTTTGCTGCACCAACGCCTTGTATAGGCATATCTCCCAGTAACAAGAATAGGCTGTTATATTTTAATTTCAGTAGATCACTTCTTTTTTCGTTAGAAACATATTTAAAGCTTAGAAATTAAATCTATCTCATTGATCTGGATTCAACTTCAACTCTTCTTTCTTTATCAATCATCATTATTGCATTCCCTAATCAGGAAAGTTTAAGTCATTAATCATGGTTCCTTTCTGAATGAGCTCCCAATAACCAAGAGCATTATATTAATATCTTAAACTCTCTCATTCCCTCTATCTTTTTATTCAAGACTCATTTAAAGGTGTTTCAGCATCACTGATTGATTATAGGCTAGCTTCAGTTATTAGTCATATGGATCAATGTATGTGTTGTGCTAAATACCAAGTATTGTCAACAGTGGTAAGTAAGCAACAATAAAATCAGTGTAAAGACAATGTAGTTCCTGTTTCCCTTCTAATCATGTGTATACGAGCTCCTCCTTGAAATCTAGTCTTAAAGATAGCTTTTCTTGCAGAGGATAGCCATACTTCTAGAGTTAATCAACTGAGTTAAGATGAAAATCTTAGGTAGGTTCAATGAATCATCCTCCTTCCAACCTGATTTCCATCTTATTCCAGTAATAAACCCCATTAGTTGTAGTCTAATACCCAATTGGATCGATGGTAAGGTTCATTGTCTGTATTTCATAGGGATTATTAAACGTGGAAGACAGAATAACTTTGCTAAGGCCAGCACAACTCTCCAAAAACCCAAAGCTCTCTTACCTTTAATGATAACCTAATACAATCTCAACCCAAGCTTTCCCTTCACTTTCAAGAGCTACACTCATTCCCTTCCTTTTGATATACATCTCTTACAAAAAGAAAAAGTCAAAGCAACAAGAAAATCAAGCGATGATAATGGTTTTGATAGCTTTGAAGAGGCTAGGGAGGTAGCTCTACTTTTCAATTGAGTCCTTGAATTGGATAGGTCTACCACCCCACCCATGTAAGAGAAATCCTCGACTCAACTCCCACCCTCACCTGGTGCTACGTCACTATTTAATAATTTGACTACGAGTATTAGATAATAGTGTCAGAGAATGTGTCATATATACCCACAATCAAAGTTAATTAATTAACCTTCAAAAGACCAATAACAGATTAATTTGAGAATTGAGGTTAGTCAATAATGCATCGAATACTTCTTTACTGTAAGCCTTAGGTTTAGGCGGAGATTAAACGAATCTCTCCAAAAAAAAGAAAGAAAATGAGAAGAAAATGATTCAATTAGCATCTAACCCTTTGCCATGTTATAAATTACTGAATACTAGTTTTTTCTACTTTCTTCGATCTCCTTTAGTCTGATGTGTTAAATTGCGAACAGGTACTACATTCACAATAACTTATTATCATAAGCATCTATGTTAATTCCTCCCATACATTATATTATATTAACTGTTGATTTAACCGAGTCGACTGCATATATAGCAACAGCAATAGTGCAGAGAAGAGACATGATTGAATGTGTATTGCTTGATCCATATATAGTAAATGAAGTAACAGGTGAACTATTCAGTAATTAATCCTGAGTTTAATCATTATTGGAATGTAACTCTCACTACAATTACATCAATGAGATTATAACCATTTAACTAATAATAATGAATAAGAAGATTACATTGGGAAAACATATGGAACTGATTAAACCTAGACTAGTTCAATTGCGACAAGTGGATTGCTAATTATAATTAGAGTTCCTTGTTAATCCTAATTATTAAGAAGTATTGCAATTCCATAATCTGAACACTAGAAGTTTCACATTGGGAAGTTTACCTATTACTGACGCTTCTCTAGTAGTAGATCATACTAATTTTGATGTAACATCCATTGTTTTATACACTGTGAATGTAGAATTAAAAGATATAGTTAATCTACTTCAGAATTGAATTAAACTGGTAATTATCATAATGAAGATTGTACATGCTACTAAGAGCAAGTGGAAGCCTTCTCAATTCTACAAGTATCAGTTATGGCAAAGGAATGGCAGAGACCTTATCTGCCCCGGGGAGGAAGAGGAGCACCCCGTTACTTATGGTGCTGTTTGCTTTATAACGCATGTAAACTTCATATACCTTTTGCTATAAATTCTCTCCCTATGCCACCATGGGTTAAACGAAATC
>JAGYYO010000133.1:0-13608 GCA_021441625.1 Diophrys sp. 3 WChen-2021
TATCAGGGTAAACATTCTTTTGAGACGGTATATCTATTTGACCCGAAAAAAAGTGAAGTTACCTTTGAGAAAGGGTTTTGATGCAGATATAAGGCCTCAAATGTTATGACGTTCTCAAAGGAAACATTCCTTATGCCCGCTTTGAAGCAAAGTCCAACCACCCGACGCTGACAAGTATGGCTATATTAACTATTCAGAGTTTGTGATTGCCACCATGAATGAGAAGTAACTTGACCAATTACAAGCTCCAAGCAGCTTTCAAGATGTTTGATAAAGAAAACTCAGGATACATCTCCAAGGATGAGATTAAAGCAATCCTTTTACAGGGGCAGCTCAACTTGATGCTGCACAAGTGGATGACACCCTTAGCCAGGTTGATGACAAATCAGATAGAGAGATTTCCTTCGAAGAGTTCGTCACAATTACTTCTTTACTTAATTACTTTATAAATTAATAACTGGAGATTTAGTCACAAACACTGACTTGAGAGTGATCTTCCAACTCCTCCGGATGTTCCTGTGTTAGTTCACTTTCTCATCAATAATGAGGTTTATGATTTGAGCATCTCTTATTGAGTCATAAATTTCTGATTCATTCCGCAAGCGTTCCAACTCAAAGGAATGAATTTAACCACAATAGACCAAATAAGTGAGAAAGCACCTAGTATAACACATAATAAATGTTGGTTCAATGTCAAAGGAACGCATTCAAATGGGAGTCCTCCATATTCTACAATATGGATCTGTACTTCAATAATCAAGATTTCAATAAAGATAGAGAGAAAGTTATAGAAGAATCAAGCAAACTCTCTTTCTTTAATCTTTCTTGGATTGATTTCATTAAAGATCTACATGAATACAAATGAATTAAACACAATAGTGAAGTGGACTCCATTCTCTCGATTTCATAGTTGTTTAGGAGTCTATTAATACCCTCTCAATGGAAGATCAAGCAATTCTTATAACAACACACAAAGCACAGCAATCTAATAGAACCCTTATCCCAATACATTTCTCAACATAATGCTATTCACAATAGATTCATTATCATATAGAGCTTATTTAAATAAATCAAGACTAGGTGGTTCAGTTGTAAGGTATCCATAATGAGATTAACCAAGAACATTTGAGGCTCCAACTCCATCTATGAATGGCATAAACATAGCAACAACATTGACAGACAATTAGAACTGAAGGACTTGCTGACTGACATGTAGACATTTAATAGCAGTACTATGGAAGTTATCATCTAAGAGAATAATATGAGCTGCTTCTTTAGCTACCTCTGTGATTCATTGCGACATGTTTTCAGGTCTAATGATCTTCTTTCCTTCCTTTTTAGTCTACAAGATCTTCGCCTACACTCTCTCTCTCTTAACCTTCCATTACAGCATTTTTATGTAATGAATCTCTAGGAATGTGTTTCTTAAGAATACAAGCATCATAAGTAATTGCAGTGTCAATGCTACTTCTAGTTACCATTCTGACATTAACTCCAACAAATCTGCAATGCTCCATGGATTGAATGATTCCAGGTCTGAAAGGATCATTGATTCCTAAGATAGCAAGATGTGTAAGTTAATTCTCAAGGACATCCTCAATTGATGAGTCATCTAGATCAAGTCCATCAATCTCTGGACATTTCTTTGTATCCACAGTCAATGCCTTGTACGCTTTGTTGGCATATGTTGGTATATGTTGTGATAATGTTAGTCTGGATATCTTGTTTCACATATTCTCCAAGAGTCTCAACATCTCCACCTTCTGCAAATCTGTGTGAGCATCTGGCAAGAATGACCTCTGAAGCTTCCTTGACATTAATTCTTACAGTGTCGTCACCTTTAGCAAAAACAACAGCCATTATCTTTCTGGTTGAACTGAATGGAAGTGAGTGGAGTTCTTTGTTAGGCTTTCTGAGTTAGACATAGTTAGATCCTTTCTTAAATAAAATATAAGAGTCCACATTCAGTTTGATTTCCAAGTCAATGGAAGTGACCTTCTCCTCTGTCTTCGTTCTTTAAGAGTTGAGCAGTTGAATTAACAGAAAATTACTCAGAAAGGATCTTTTGAGTTTTCTCTCAAATGTTATCTCCAGTCTCTGAATAAGAACCTTCACAGTAAACTTCAACTTCACTGATTTTATTCTGCGTAAGAGTTCCAGTTTTGTCAGTGCAAATCTCTTGAACTCCTTCCATGGTCTCAGCAAGTTGTCTGACAATGCTTGTTCTTTCTTCATCTGATTAACAGAGTAAGCAAGTACCAGATAGTAATTGTGGAGGGACGTTTTACATTTATGCAGATAAACATTCAGTGGGGTATGTGACTATGTGTTAAATCGGGGGAAAGAGCACTTGGATTGCAATTCACTACTAATAAGGGGAAGACAGAGAAGGATTGTAAGTAATTGAAATGATTGGATTTAAAATAGCTGGGTTTTACGGAATAAGAGGGTCAGAATTGGTTTAAATGGGAGTAATGTTAAGATAAGTGACTACTAGGATCATATATCATTTCCCTACCAATTCATATCCTGCAAGTTCTTCATTAACACATATTACTGTTCCTACTAATGATGTAATCCATATAATGTACCTAGTGAGATAGCAGTCACATTTGAAAATGAAGGAGGGAAGTAGACATACTTTGAAGGGATGTTACCCACTATTAAATCTGATCCAATGCCTCATAGATGGTATAATTAAGATAGTAATTCACCTGAGACGTTGGCTACTTATTAAACAACTTTCTGTGACTAATGTAATATTGGATGCTTAGTTTATCAAATATGAATATACTAATCCTGTAACTGAAGTGATTCTCCATCCAATAGAAAGATAGATTATACGTTTAGTGGATTGTCCGATTCATACCCTCTTGCTTCATTGATTAATCTAGACAGCACAGGAAAGTCATTTGAAGAGAATTAATTAGAACCTCAATATGAAAGACTTGTGATGAAATGTGAAATAGAAGAAGGATCAGCAACTATTACTCATCCACTTATGCAAGAGAATTATCAATGTTAGTCTATAGATATTGAATCATTAGCATGCTTAAGCATCTGTCCACCTTGATCTATCCCTATTCAACTTTTAAGCACGTCTGTTATTTATTTCTAGGAACTCATTAAAATCAAATACTACGACTTTACTTAACGTACAGAATCTTCAATGGACAATTAACCTACGTAGTTTGACGCCTATCCTTTTATCTTTTCTTAAGATTGTCTCTTGTTCATTAATTATAAGCATTCATTAATTGTTACATGAAGGAGGGGTGGTCTGTCAGATTCTATCTGCTTGGACTTTTCTGACAGATTTTATCTGACCCTTGTTTTTTCAGAATCATATTCGATCCTGAAGGGAGATAATCCTCGGCAGAGTTTATCGCCAATGTTAAATAATTCCTCACCCTAGATGTTTTATTTCTTAGTAGTTTACTTTCGACATTGTTCTCTAACACTTCTTCCATTACTCCTGCTTCTTGTTCACAAGCATAATCAATTGGAACTCTGCCTTCCTTGTCTCTAAGAGATCCCTTGAATCCAGCCTTAAGAGTAGATGATAAGAACATAGCATTCTCATAAGATCCAAATGCTAACGGATTAACAATATAATGAATAACTGATTTCCCTTTATTGTCTTATAGATCACAATTCTTGCTTGAGTATTTTAATAGTTAACTTAATGAATCTATATCATTCATCAAAGCACAATACATAAATGGATCTCTACCAAGACTATCGACCACTGAACAGTCTCCTCCATTAGTCATTATTGCATCTATGGATTTACTCTTATTTAAGGTGCTATCATATTATGTTCGGATACAATTAATAATAGGAGTGCATTTATTATCTTCCTCATCTTCACTCTTCTTGTATCTGTCTTCCTTATACATAATATTAGTTTTTCCATTAAAGGCTATTAACTAACTAAATATAGTCCTGATAAAATATTTCTGAAATTAATTAACTCTGTAATTGTCTTTCCTTTGCATGCAAAAGCTACAGGTCACTCACTGTTCTTATCTTTCTCATTCAGACACAATCCATCTGTTAATAGTTTATTTACTAAGTGATTTTTATGATTCTACACTGCATAGAGTAATGGAGTTCTCCCATGGCAGTCTTTCTATTTCAATTTGACTCCTCTCTTACTAAATTCACGAAATATTTCATCTATTAGTAGAGTTCTAATTCCATCTTTCACCATAGATAGATAAGTAATGGAATAGGTTTTGATTCTTCTGATTGAATTGCTGAATGATTGAGTTATCAGCTGTCTTGGAGAGAAGAGTTATACATGTTGGAACTTTCCTTCAGTCATTGCATCTTGCATTGCTAGCATATAGTCATACCCAATGTCTATCATTAGATATGATAATCCCTGCCATACTCTCTTGACTGCAATCTTAAACATTGAGATAGGTTCAGTAGATGATCCAAATAGTTGATTCATATTCTCACTTATAGACACTGATTGTTGTTATAGATTGTAACCAGTGCTCTTCTTAGAGGGTTTCTTTGCTTCATAATCACAATAGTCATCATCATCATCTTCTCCTTAACTATCTCCATCATCGATATTAACATCTTTAAACCCTTTATCTTCTCTCTCTCTTCTTCCTATTTCTTCTCTTCTTCTTCCAATTTAGATGGATCTTCCTCATACATTAATTTCGTAACATTGGCTCCTTCTCTAATAGCCAAGAATATTTAATTGTAAAATAAATGAAAGTCGAAGTTAAAGAATAATTAATTGAAATCTCTGGAGTCGCAGCTGAAACTACACAATAGAAACTCTATCTTACTTTTGTCCCATTAAGAACACTGGAGCAACATCAAGTGACCATGCTCACTAATTTTTGCTTCTTTATTGATTAAGTTTCTTTCACATATGGAATTCTCTATATTAATACAATGTCTAGTTTTTAACAATCTAATGAATTCTGATGTACTGTCTAAACTCATATTAGTTATATTTTATTCTTACTCTTTAGCATACATGTGCCATTGAACGTAAGGTTCCTTGAATCTATCCATAGACATCTTCGACTCTGAAGCCTGGCCATTGACTAATGGACACTTGCCTCCTTCTCTTTGACATAGAACTTAAAATTTACTTTTTAAATTACTTACTTTATCTAAAAATGGGGTTCCACTTTCATGAGACGTACCATACATCTAAGACCTAACTAGACATCACTTTGACAGGTTGAACTGTTCTCTCCACCAGTGGATACTCTCCAGTAACTCAATATGAAATCCAATGGAAGAAATACACAGAGAATGACTACACTACTCATGCTTATCTTTCATAAGTAGCTACAGATGTAGATGATGGAGTAGCATCAAGTACTAAATATAACATCAGAGTTCCAGCAATCAATATCCATGGAGAATACTCAGATGTGTTAGATATATATGCAGGTACAATCCCACTGTTAATGCAGGTGCTGGTATTGTAGTGTCACGGAGTTCTCCATCTGGGTGGACTACCATTGACAGTATATAGAGTTTAAAGATAGTTCATCTGGGCACTCATCAACAAGTGCATGTGATCCTGATATAGCTCTAGCTACTACCTAATGCACTATCGCTTCCATGAGTACATTCACATCTTCTCCTTTCACTCGTTCATTAATGATCCCATCATTGCTAGAATTAAAGCAGTAAATTCAATTAGATCTTCTCTTAATTGGTCTAGCGATTCAACACTTAGTTTAATCACTCCAAGTCAAGTAACTGGTCTCACCAATGAAAATCAAATTGCTCTCATATGGACATCCCTTACTGGATATGACACAGGAAGATCCACACGAGCTTCCCCTACCTTCCCTTTGACCACTACATTCCCATTCACCTGAAGTAGAAGAGCATCAAAAGAATGAGAGAGAGCTACTGATGGTTACCAGCGGAGTGTGAAGACTACACTGGACCCATGCTAGAGGAAATGCTGAAACAGTACAGTCAGGAGGGACTACTGAAATTCAGAGAAAGTCTGGAAAGAGACTACACATCAAAAAACATGGAGAACATCTATAAGACACTCAGGAATCATACTGGACTTAGTAGAAAACCCATCTTCATGGCACACATAGAACAGAATGGAGTAACACACTCATGAGAGTAATCGAAAGAACTAGCATTGAGATACATCTAGGGAGTACTAACTGGAGAAGCAAAACACAATCTGACACCTAAGAAGGTTGTAAAGATCAAGATCAGCCTGAAAGGGAAATATAACTCGAGGAAATCATAGAATGCCATAGACTCTATCAGGAAGAATAAAGCTATGAGCGTCGATAATCTGCCGGATGATTTGTTAGAGCTCCTATTCATAAGAGGAAAAGTGATCTTCTATATCAAACAACTCTTCTTAGGCCAAAAGAGCTTGTAAAGTACCTCAAAACATCCAGAGTAGTACTACTCTCCAAGACGTAATCAACTAAAACCACAACTGACTCAGACCTGAGATTCTTAAATTATAAATGAAGAGTGCGCTGTGCCCTAAAAGGAATTGATATGACTCTGATATTTAACTATCATTAGAATCTAGTGGAGCTATTTACAGCGAGACTGACATGGACTCTGCTATTCATGCTAATCTTGGAGTAAATGGAACATCTTGAAAATCATCATTTACATCATTCTATCTGATCGGCGCAGTCCCCTTGACCAAGGGATCGCTGATGAAAGAGAGGAAGGATGAGATCCATAGTATATGTGAGATGAAGATTTGAAGTAAATTGAGTACAGTGACAAGGATTTTAAAGGAATAGCTAATGGAGATAAGAATTTAAATAAAATAGTTAACTAATTTAAGAATCTCACCCCACAAGTAATACGACTAGGGGAAGTAGTCGGTTTTGATTGTTAAGAGAGAGAGAGAGAACTCAGACCTGTTCAAATCCTAAGCCCTGTAATGAAGGTAATAGAAAAGACAATACTCGAATATATCGCCCCTTTGACATGGAAGTCCATACATCCCGGCCAAACTTGATTCAGACCCGGTTACTCTACCCATATCAACATAATGAGAGCATTCGGGCTAATAAAAGAGGCAAAGGCCAATAGATCAAAGTTATTCATGTGCGCCCTGGACATAACAAAGGCGTTTGACTCCCTTGATAGAAGGAAACTTATGGAGATAATTGATAAACACTTAGACCAACTAAAAGAGGAATTGGATTCCAACATTTGTGATGCAATCAAACAAATTATCCATCAGATATACTCCGAAGCATATACGAGACTATATCACAAAGAAATCAGATACAACAGGGGAGTGCTGCAGGGAGGTGTTCTCTCACCTCTGTTATTCAATCTCTACTTGGACAGAACACTGAAAAAGAGCTTACATGAGAGTGAACTGAACATGATAATGGCATATGCAGAAGACATTTTGATTCATGCAGATATTCTGGAACAACTAGAGACACTCATAAATAAAGTACAAAGAGCATTAAGGAAAGGAGAACTTGAAATTTCTTTTAACAAATCCAGTATCATCGGCAATGTAAACAAGATCAAGCAAATCAATGGGATAAGATTTGGCAAGTCCTTCAAGTACCTAGGTGTGAACATCAGAATGTGGAAGACATATTCTCTCAAAGATTTCAGGAAAGCACTCAACAACAGGACACTGCTCATTAAACTTAATCTGAGAAAAATGGGAGTCAATCACACATAAAGGGTCTTATTGGCAACATCTAAAGTAGTAATTAAATTCTCAGTGATATATAATTAAGATCATAATATAGGTGGCATTAATTTATAACTTTCTTCTTTCTATTGCATCTCTTTGTTGACTCTCTTCTTTCTCCTCACTCTGACTAACAGACTTCAGCTCCTTCTTCTACTTTTGAGAAGCACCAGAGAAGCTCCCAGGCTTTTATTTCTGAAAAAGACCACCTGGTAACACAAAAGAATTTAACTCAGCTGACTTGCCGACCAAAAAGACTTGGTGGTAACAATAAAGGGATTAACTTCCCTGGAAAAGGGAATCTCAACTCCCAGAAATGAAAAACACTTAGAGATTTCTGACTGAAGTTGAGAATCTTTTTTCCAGAGAAGTTAATCTCTTTCTTCATTAAATAATTATTGTTATCAGCTGGTCCTTTTGAAGACTGACAGGAACCATGACCACTTCCTTCAACGAATGATTTGAAAGAAGAAGCAAGAGTAAGAGACTGAAAAGACTTTGAGAAAAGTTCTTTGAGATGAAATGAATGGTTGGGACTCAATTAATAAGAAGTCATTTTAATGACAGGATTAATTAAATATTACCGAGAAAGCAAACTTTGCCTTACATGGACTGCTGAATCAACTATTAGGATTGCTTGAGAGCGGCATAGTCATTGAGGAGGAGATCCTCAAGTCATATGATAAAGTAATGAAAGCAACTCTACATCTTCCCTCCAATATCAAAAGATCCAGTCTATAAAAGCTTTACCCCAATGGACACAAGATCATAACAGTACGCAAGCAACAAGAACTCAATAAGCTCAGGATGAGATCCAATAACATCAAACCCAGAGAGAATTACTATCATACATTGAGGTTGAGGTTGAGGCGAGACTCCACTTTAATTAAGTTAAGATTTAATTAAAGAAGGCCAAGGGGACAATCAAGCCGGTGCTGGACCTGCGGGCCTTGCGAGTCAGGAGGGGTTTAGTGTGGGAACCCGGTGGGGTTTTTGGTGGGGGGTGCTGGGATGCCAGCCAGGACGGGTTAGAGCCAGACAGTTCCTTTCTCAATGGAGCAAACGAGTTATCCGTTTAGGACTATTCGTTTTCAACTAGAGCACCACAATTATCAGTGCCTAGTTGGGTCCGATC
The DNA here is from genome assembly GCA_021441625.1 of Diophrys sp. 3 WChen-2021. Lineage (NCBI taxonomy): Eukaryota > Ciliophora > Spirotrichea > Euplotida > Uronychiidae > Diophrys > Diophrys sp. 3 WChen-2021. The sequence continues at coordinate 8,841 of JAGYYO010000133.1, forward strand.
TCCTCCGTCATTAGGAGATGCCATCATTTAACAATGATTCTTTCGGACATCTCCTTTACTATCATACATTCTATCTCTGGATATGCATAGGAAGAGGATGGAAAGAATGAAGTGTAGGATCCTTGGGAGCAAGATAGAGTAATTTAGAGATATGTTAAAGTTACTGCAAGGCAAAGGGAACTCCAATAAAATGCGTATGTGGAACTCATCTCTCTCTCTCTCTTCTTAAAAATCATTCTTCCTCAAAAGCTCTTCTCATTTCTTTATAATTTAATTAACAATGTCGCTAGTTAAATTACTTAGCCCGTATTTTCTTTGGAACTCATCTTCAAATATTTAAACATAGAGAATGCCCCAACTCATTCCAAGAACACTCAGAGATAGTCTGCAAGAGGTTTGAGGGAATGACAACTTACAGCTATAATTAAGTGAGGAGGTTATTGCAATCAACAGAATCCTCAAAAACAAATCTACAGAGGAATGGTGTATGAAGGGGAAAAAGACGATCCGTAGGAGAAAGAGTGCCCCATAGATGTTATGATAAAGGAAAAAGAAGAATTTAATAAGAAAGCCTATGATCTACTCTCTAAACTTAAGAAAAGAGGAGAGAGATTGAAAACTATGGAAGGTAGATTGCAACAACGGACTACATAAATGTAATGGTTTCAAAAGGTCCTGTGCGCGCATAATTAAAATAATAAAGTATGGACAATTTAAATTCTACTTAACACGGAGACAAACTGACAGGAGACTACTAGACAAACAAGGGGAACCTACAAGTGATCCCCACAACTCAACCCGCTTACATGAATGATCAGCAATTGTTATTGGAGTCTTACTCGATCCAGGGAGCTTTAGAGAAAGGACATCACAGCTATATGAAGGAAGAGATGCACAATGAAGATTTACAGGTCAGAGGAGAGTGGCTGAAGATGGCCAAGGATCACTTAGATAGCACTCACTTCGCTCAGATGCTAGAAGAAACAATATCCCCCGAAGCCCTGAACTCGTTGACATTAATAATCAGAGCGACCAGAGTAATAATTGCAATGTCTTTATAAGCTTGAATCACATTTTCTTATCCACTTTGAGTATCTAAAGTGAAGAGGAATTAGCTTCAATGTGCTCGTGATGTTGACGTTGTTTATATAGTTTACTATTCTGTAGATCTTTCAAATACTTGCCCTGTATATTTCCTAGACATATGTTCCATCATCAATTCCTGTCAGAAGGAGCACAGGAATAAGAAAGAAGACTCTGGATTTTAGGTAAGTTCTAATTAAATTTCGCTTAATCCTAGGGTAGATGAATAACAGTCCTTTTGAATGATTTTGACGCCTTGCATTAATTTTTTTCTGATTTGTTTCTTCATTTCTGTAATTGAGATTGAGACGATCATGCCAAGGTAGCGAGCACTGCTAACCTTGTTAATTCCAAGTATATGTTTGCAAGATCTATCATTAGTCAGTAGTGCAGATTTACTTATATTAACTGAAAGTGAAAAATTAGTAAAGGCCGAGGTTAGTTTAACATAAAGAGTCTTGATCGTATTAGTGTTATCTGCTATTATTGCAATGTCGTCGGCAAAGCAGGCAATGCAGTCTTCTATTTATTGTTTAGTTAGTGTCTGAATAAGGATCTCGTCAAGATACACCAAGAAAAGTAGGGGTGAGAGAACACTGCCCTACGGCACACCCTTAGAATTTAAATTTCTTGTTGTTGAATTCTATCTTTGTGTTACCCAAGATTTCTGTAAGTAGTTGGAAGCTTCTTATGATATTTGAAGAGAAACTCGGATCTCTCTACACGTTATCGTGAAGATGCTTTGTGCTGCGTTTCTTCAGGATTTGTAGTAGTTTCTTTCTATCTAGCGAGTCGAAAGCCTTGTTTAGATAAAAGATGAGAGTGTAATATTTTCGTTTTAGATTCTTCTAGGTGAGTATCTTAATAAGGTTCGCTTAGATGCTTCCATCATTCCTAAACCCTTACTCGTAGTGAGCAATGTCTTTCATAAGTATGGGGGAGAGGAAGGAGTAGATTAGATTTTCTAGCACTTTCAGAAGGCATGAAGATATAACTATTGGCCGTGTTTAATTAGGGTTTGCTACATTAGTCTTAGTCTTGGAGAAGAGTATCATTCTCCCAGTTGTTAGATAGCTAGACAGCTTCTACCTCTTATTCCATACTCTAAGAATGAAGTCAATCGCTATGGATTAGATGTCAGGGTGATGTTTTAGAGTCTCTGCCTTGAGAGCGTCTAAGCCAATGGCTTTCTTCTCGTCTCGTTAAGATTATCTATAAGATCTTTTACTTAGTCTCTTTCTATTCTCCCAGCTAAGCATCCAATTCTTGACTCGTTTCAGGTCTCTCTAGATCTCCAGAAGATATATGTGATTAAAACATTTATTCATAGTAATCGTAAGAATTAAAGGTTGATTAAAGTACATAAAAATGATGAGAGAGGCAAGCATCAAGATGAATAAAGCCTTATGAGAATTCAACCTTCAATCCTTGCCTAACTGAAATGGATACTGTAAATCTAGATAATGATACAAGCAGGGTAATAGCTATAGATAAGATAGGAATTAATGTAACTTATATGTGTTTTTCAAGACAAAGACAATAAAAGAAGTACACATGGAGTGAAAGACTCAAAGATGAAGTGTGCTCATAATATTGTTAGTTGTAAATATTATCAATTGAAGTTTCGTCTATAAAAGAGACATTGAAAGTATTAAAATTTAATATAAATACAATAGTATTGAATGCAATCAAGAAGTAAAGTTCTTAAAAATAATTTAACACTGCTGATAGAGATAAAACTGGACTCTTAGAAGAAGAAATTTCAGGAATAGAACAGATAAAGGAGCTCAAAGTTCTAAGAAATAATCAGTTTAATAGATTCAAATCCACTCTCCTCATTCTCATTCTCATTTACTTCACTTAATACCTTTACTTCTGTTGTACTACTACCACATCTATGTTTATAATAGGAACCGATTAGATAGCTTCTAATGTTAGATTAGTCATCACTGCAGAGGGTTTGTTTATCCATGGCATTGGGATCGGTTAGGAGGTTAGATTAAGATTAAGATTAATAATCATTTATGCATATGATCGTTGTCTTTTGAATGGTTCTTCCCTTATTGTGTTTGTTGCAATATATTCTCTGTCTAGTTAGTGTGTCGATTAGGTCTACCTACTTTTTACCTATTATATTTCTCACTTTTTGTCTACTTTATGGTCTTTCCTCTTCTTCTGATTCACTCACTATTTCTATGCTCCTCCTTCTTCTAGGGAGATTCATAACTACCTTCTTTTCTATTCTGTCTCTCTCCTATTGTTTCTTAGTGTTTTAGGATCTTATAGTTAGTATCTATCCATCAGGAGTGTTGAATGACTCCTTTTACTCCTGGTTCTCCCATTGATCTACTCTGTTTACATTCATCTAATACGTTTATTATCCTAGCTCTTAGGTTACCTATTCCCTCAGTCCTCCTGTAACCATCCTAGTCTCACTCTCTCTTATGGGATATCATATCTCCTTACTCATCCCTAGTGCTACCCTGAGGATTCCTTCTGTAGGTTCTTTAGTATAAACATAATGTGATACTGTAACTTTCAAAGCGTGGTCAAGGATAGTTTTAGTGTTATTATATATGTGGATTACTATCACTTGGTCTCCTTTATGGTGGTACTGGATCATATATATTTCAGTCTCCGATAACTCTATATAACCTTTCAGCACTCTAACCTTGCCTACGTACCCTCTCACTGTAGTTAAAATGTGTATCATGTACGCCAATCCTCTTTCATTCTATGATCTACCTACATTGTAAATAAATACTATTTACATATCCACTTATGTAATTCCTTAGCTTTCTGGTTCGTTATTGATACAACACTATTCTTTAGTTATTAGGGCCTACATCCTATAAACGTATACCAGTATTTGAATACTTTGGGATCATACACTCCAAAGTTAGATGCTAATGAAACATATTAATTCTATTACCTACCTCCATAGATATATATAGACATTAGGTTCTTTACCATCCCTTTGTCCACTACTTACCTAATTACATTCTTTATATTCATTACATTATGTTACTCTACTATTTTCCTTAGGATCTAATACGCCTCATCATACTCTCCCTCTGCTTACATAAAGTTAGCATTTACGTTTAGTCCCCTCTTCCTAGTATGGATAGCTCCTGTAATTATCTGGAGTATCTTCAACCATTACTTAGAGTACCCCTTATTTACATCTTACATACATTCAGCGTATTTCAAGGTAGATTTCCACACATCGAGTGTAAACCTATCAGTCCCCATCGCTACCATATCAGGAGTGACTACTACATCTTCTCCATACATCTCTATTAATTCCCCTAATCCAGTCATATCTTATACATTGAAATACTCGCACCATATCTCTTTAATGGTTCTGCACTCTATTAGTATATTCCCTTGTTCTAATTCAAACTCCTCCTATTATGGTGTAATGACTCTACTTGTGTAAACAACTAGGGAATCTCTCTCACTCTTTAGTTATAGAGTAGCATATTACATGAGTTCTCTTATATACTTAATTTTAACTTACATTATACCTTCATCTTCTCTTTCTATCGTTATACTATTCCCACTTACTTCTATTCCACTATCAACCATTTCGTTATTACGCTTACATACATATCTTCTCTTCAGTATCGCTTACTTCACTTATCTCGTAGACATTAACTAACCTCCCAGTTCCTCACAGTTCATT
>JAGYYO010000134.1:0-13565 GCA_021441625.1 Diophrys sp. 3 WChen-2021
CAAATATTGAACATCTAAATCAGCTTTCATTAATCATTAATGCATATTTAATTTAATTCTTGTTGGAAGATCATAAGATTAAACTGTTTGGCTGGGCTGATTTAGGGATGTATAAAGAAGTCGTTATTCTTTATTCAATCAACACTACCAAACACACTCTAATGCTTGGAAAAAGAGAAATGCTTGATTAAATGATGGAAATCTATAAGAACCTAGCAAAGCATAGATACTGACAGAGATTGAATTAGGAGTTATGAAAATAATTGATTTTCGCTAATGTTTAATGTCCACAACTAAGTAGTCAATATTGTATGCATCCATACATGATGTTTGAACTAAAATGTTTCAGGGAATACTTTTAGAAGTATATTACATTTTAACATCCCCTCATTGTTTCAAAAGGATACATTAGAAGTACTGTGGTTATTTATGCAAGTGATCTAAGAAAGCGCGCTCTTTCCTAGTTCAAATCTGGAGCGTTTTTCTTTACTTCTCTGTTCATGGAGGGAAGGATGGCCTTTGGTGCGAGTAATGTGAAGCTTAAGAGATTGAATTCTTGTGTCAACAGAATGAGATCATCTTAGTGCCCTGTGTGATGGACCTATTTAGTCCCTTAGGCTGTCACTCACTTTCTAAGAATGAACTTATTAATTAGTCTGTTTAGGAGAAATAGATTTAAGAGAAATAAACTGCCAAGCTACTCTTATTCTACACAAGAGATTTATACATCAATAAAATTATTAAAAACCTAAATTAAAATTAAGCTAAAGTGGAGAGTAAAGGAACTAAAAAATTGCCTACATTCTTAGCTAAGTGTTTATCTATTTTGCTCTTTTACAGAGTAGGAATTAAACAGGGAGATAGTCTTGCTCTAAGTACTCAGATTTTACCCTATTGCATTAAGAACCCGCAATAGTCTCTAACATAAGAATATATCTTCTGGGGATTTCCAAACACTGAGATTTGTAATCATGACATATATCGTCAACGCAGATTTTCTCTGCTTGCTGAGTGTGCTCAGTCAAACTGTCAGTCATCCAGGTGGTATTTCGGAAAGAATTGAATCAGACATTCCCATTTCTAACCAAACCAAGATTGAAGCTTCATTTTCAATCTTGACATGCAAACAACAACCTTTTCTTAGATGAGCTTGCTATAATGCATCACCAGAAAAGATCTGCAAGAGTCACTTTAGACTCATTGGTGTTCACCTCTATAAAGGTGAAGTAAGGAGTAAGTGGGGTATTTTCGGCAAACTTCATCTGCCATTGGGATCCTTTTCTCTTGGTATACCTCGACGTGCAGAGAGTGTCAGACATAACATCGTAAAAGAATGTGCCAGATGTATTAGATCTTATCTGCTATCTAAAAGCAACAAAGATGACCATTACCCTATTAAAATACTAAAAATATGTTCTTACTTCCTTAATGATATAATTATATTCAGAGCTTGGTATATAAGTGGTTTATTTATTGTTTATAAATTCATAGAATGTATTTAATAACTCACAAATAAGCACTATAGGATTAACTTAATTACAACAAGAAGATGACAGGATGCTAGGTCGTTGGTTTTATCTATAAGTCAATCATAATAATTTGAGAGATAGTATCAATTACTTTGGCAGAGTATTAATATCAATATTTTTTGTCATCTAATGCATCTTCAAAAATAAAAGAGCCTAAATCAGATGACTAGAGGACTCATAAGGATATACCTGAGATACATTACTTTATGTAAGAGATTAATCATGATTTAGAAGAGGATGAGTTATGGCTATCATTCCAAGGAAATTTGAAAATGTACCAGTGAAAACAAAGGCCTCAACATGATTAAAATGCAACTATTGTTCATGGAAGTTTAAAGGCATGCTATTACATTCCAAATTGTCGGATCTGTCTTTCCATAATCATCCATCCTTTAGCACTGCTACATTTCCTTAAGCTTTGATTCCCAAAACCACAAATTTGAAAAATCTTTTAGAAATTATTCATATTGGGGCTAATTTTCTTGTCGAGAATATATTAATTTTTTAAATGGAAGTTAAGCTCTAAGACAAAATTTGTTTTGAACAAAGACTGATTTCATTAAGAAACAAAACATCGACAGACTCTGCTCCAAGAGGGAGAATCATCAGACAGATGGCACATTTAAAAGATTTATCAGTTCAAAGATAAATAAAAGCAAAATGTACCTTGATAATGTGGATAGATGGATTATCATATTAAAGAGATAGCGAGTCTAAGAAGTACTAGTGTCAGATTGAAGATTCCTTTCTTGTGATTAAGAGATGGGATAAAGATGGGCATACGAACGTGGAATTAAAAAACAATTCACTCAATAGGACTCGCACTGAATGAAATTAGGCGAATCTGACATTAGTTTAGAGTGACTCAATGGAGTCTGCGGTTATCATTTGGTCTAAATGTATTAGTGTGGGAATAATCAATATGTAAAGTACATCTGTGCTCTTGTCAGTTTATGAGCTATTGTACTTAAAGTCATATTTAATTATTCCCTTGAAAATGTTGTAGAAACAAAAGTTAATTTCCTTACAATTCAGTTTTAATTGATTAAAAATTCAATGAACATGAACCTTTCTGCACAGTTTAAGAATGCAGAAATAGCACTACCTGAGAGATTGAATTACCAAAATGCAATGCAGCCAAAGCCTCCTCATCATAGAAAAGGAGCCATAGCGAGTGGTACCAGGAGAACAACATCGAATTGACCCGGGAAATGGTTAAGGAATAGCTGGAGAAAGCCCTCACGGATCTGAGGAACAAGAGAAGACATGCTTTCGTCTAAAAGAAGAGAGATGAAAGGATCCACAAACATCAATAGGAGGCCTCGCATTCTCATGACACTCATACACTAACTATAGTTGGAGATCAGGTATGGGTCGATGACACGGGTCTTCTAAACGAATCAACTGAAGGGCATGACATATAAGAGCAGACTTGATCTGACAACCCAACAGTAGAGCTGCACTAAATATGGTTAATAACAATCGGATCGACATAAATTAAACAGAATTCCTGTATAAACCATTCTATCATTACATCCCTAGGAGAATGAAAAACGAACCCAACATTGGATTGCAGAGGCTATCAGTGGCTTCCGGAGGACTGCGGTGAAAAAACCGGAGAGGATCTTAGACAACTCTTAAAGACACATGCTAATGCGAGGAAGCCATCACGGAATTCCAAGAAGAGCTCAAGAGACAGTGCAAAGTCAAACTCAGAACAGATGTACAGACTGATTAGAACTCAAACTGGCATTGGACTGAGATCTCAATTCTATAGTCTATTCGATTTAGAGATCAAAAGATGTCGCATTAAAGTACCTCTAAGGAATGCTAGTCAGAGAGTAAGATGAATATGTCCTAAAGAAATCCTCCAGGAAGTTGGTCCAAGTCACGCGATCAGAAGGGATCGAGATAGCTAGATAGGTTGACTTAGCGATTCTACAGACTAGTAGACAAAAGCTATAGGTGACAATCTACCTGATGAGCTGTTGGATCTCCCGAGTGTTAAGAAGATGATCACTAGCTTTGTCTGTCAGATTTTCTCTGGCAATAATGCAATTCCGAAGTACATTAAGACATAAAATATTATTCTACTCTCGAAGTCTGGAAAGCCGCAAGTAGCTAAACGCAAGGCTCGGACCCATCTAAGTCCTCAGTCCCATCATGAAAGTAATTGAGAAGACTATTCTGAACCTAATTCAAGGAAGTATGTCCAAGGATCCATGCCAATTCAAGTGGGATTCAGACCTGGCTATAATACATAAAGCAATATAGTTAAGTTTATGAGGAGATAAAGATAGCCCAAAGCAAGAAAAGTGTTCTGACTCTGAATATCACTAAAGCATTCGATTCGATTAATAAGAAACTGTTGATGAGGTTGTTCAGAAACATCTACAATATATCCAAGGGTAAATTGGAGAGGAATCGGTGCTGCTATCTATCAGATGATCATGGATATCTACTATGAGACCTTCATGAAACTCGATCATGTCACAGTACGATATAACAAGAGAGTCCTATAAGGCGGCGTCCTCTCTCCTATCCTATTCAATCTCTACCTAGACAGGATCCTCAGAGAGAATCTGACGGCAAAATAAATGAAACAGATTCTACTATATGCAGATGATCTGGAGATCCTAGTGGACACTACAGATAACCTCAAGATCCTCATTGATAAGATCAAACAGACCCTTTCCAGCGGAGGACTAAGGATAGACGAGCACAAATACTGTGTTATAAGTAATGTTAAAAGAATGGTAAAATTATTTTACATCAGATATGCCAAGACAATTCGGTATCTTGGTGTTCACATTGGAATGTGGAAAACTTGCCTGTCCAAAGAACTCAACAAAGATCTGAGAAGTAAGACGAGTCAGGTCAAGGTAAATATGGAGAAGATCGAAACCAGTGGGACATTTAAGAAACTCTATGCCAACATATTCTTAGATTGTTGGGTTGTGTACAACTCCATATGTCTAGTGCATGCAGGGATAATCTCAGATTCTGACATCATTAAAATATTTGATAGAGTAGTAATGGTCTCTCTTGGCTCAGCATTAACACTAAAGAGAAACCATAGAAAGACTGTATCCCAATAAGCACAAGATGTGTAACGTGATGTCCTAACTAGAGAGTGCGGATAGATACTTTGCATTGGCAGGGAAGGTTAGAAACCAGGATAGTGGTGGGAACGATTCCTATTGAAAAAGAAGGTAGAGCGAATAAAACTGAGAGTCATTGGCAACAGACTGGACTAATTCAAGTTAGCCATTAGAATGCTATAGGGCAGAGAGTATCTAAATGAAGTGCCAGTAATGTGTAAAGTTGACAGAGAGTCAAGATAATATGTAGTAGAGCAGAAATAAGAGGAAGGAGCCAACTGGTAGACCATGCTGACAAGTAACAACAAAGGATAATGGAAAGAAGTAAAAGACTATATGCCGAAGAGGAAATAGTTTAAGGATTCAGGATAACCTCTAAAGAATTCAAGAAAGACAAAAATAATTAAATTAAAACATTAATGAGAGCAACTTGAGAATTAATCCGCGGACAAGACACGGGCACCATTGTCAAAATGGAAACCAAGGATGCAGGCATCTCAGTTTAAAGATAGATCACTGCTCTTCATGGGATGGGCTAGATCAGGAGCCAAGAGGAGGAGGCTAGGGTTCTCCAAGAGAAACTTGTGAGAGGTTATTTCTTGGAGAGGGAGTGAATCCTGATACTCTACCATAATAGTTGGTGCTCACAGAGTCATAGTTGCAGATGAAAAGGGAATGGAAATGAGCTTGACATCCAACAATGTTGCCATAGAGATATCCATCATCAGCAGTCCATTCCTTGATGATGTACTAACAAGAAGCAAGAAGATAGGACTTTAGAATGCACTACAAACCAGGACATCTTAAGTCCTTATCACTATATGCTTGCAAGCAACTCTCCTATCATCAGAAATGTCTACCCTCGACTAATTCAACTTAGGGATGAAACAGATGAACAACCAGAGCCAGCTCTGAATAATTGGGGTATTCTAATTCAACTAGTGAGCACAGTAGTACATAGTCACAATTCTGATGTCATGCTTGCCATTCCATTATCAGATTCTATTAGACAGGGCCAGACATGCTACTTACACGAATCTTACTATGACTCTCCAACATATACTAGAAGACACTATTGATGCCAATGAAGAAGACTTTCTAGACACCACCATGATCCACCTCAATAATGGATATGCGATTCACATGGAAGGTCAACTAAAGGTCAGAAATATGAATTCTTTAGAATATTTAAGACATTATCTTTGATCATAATCCAAAGTCGAGCATCCGATCCTTTTGTTCAGCATCTATTAATGGAGAGGACTATTATAGTAAGAATTTATCTGTTATTGAGTTTGAGAGTCTTATGATTCCTTAGATCGACGAAGGTTCGGCTTAACCTTAATTACATAGTAATAGGAGTCTCACAGAGGATGATTAAGATGGACAGGGGTCCGGTATATAGGCAATCTTCAAAGGATACTCCATTAAGGTGCATTGACAAAGAGAGATAATATGATAAAGGAAAAGATTTAGATCAAATTAATAATAAAGGTAATATCACCAATGAATCAAACTTTAATAATCCTAAATACGTGTTAAGCACGGTCAACGATTGTTTAAGAAGAAGAAGAAGCTCAGATACCATAGCATGAAATTGTTCAAATTTGTGAAGATACAATGGTAAGACATGGAAATGCAAGTCTCATAGAATGCTCAAGCTACCTCTACTTATTCACTGGGCATACAAGAGAGGAGATTACAACAGATCCTCCAGACTATTGTAAACATGACGAGAAGAGTGGCCTTCCCAAAGAGTCACTTCATACAGATTGATGGGATCAGAGCCCTCATTATGTAGGATCCATTTAAGACATTGATGACACAAATTCTAATAGACTTAAGAACCAATCTACAAAGACAGAGTTAGAGTGGAGAGTCAGGCATCATCTGTGGGTATGGTAGACAAGGATCACACTTTATCTGGCTGAGCAACATATTCAAATGAGCCCCCAAGATCACCATTGGAAGATATGCGCGAAAGAAAGACTCTCACATTAGGAAAATACAACAGAATTTAATGTGCCAAGAAAAGATGAAAATGCATTTCATCCCCCCCTAGTCTCTTTAAGTAATGGGGTCTGCCATATCATAAAACCCTCATCACATTAGTACTCAAAACCAGGGATAGATCCTATCCGACCTGGGACCCTCGCCAGACTTCCTCAGTACTTCTCCATATCTGATCAAGCAAATGTAATCTCAACTTTAAAATCAAATAGTCAAGACTCCAGACTAGAGAACCCCAAATCATGGCAATATCCCCGAAATGTGAGAATGAAGAACAGACATCTAATATCAACACCAGACAACAAGCCCTAGCTCCCAAATTGTTCTGGAGAAAAAAAGGAATACCCAGATTGACACTAAAGACTACGTGGACCTTACTTAGGGATAATCTAAGACATAGAGAAGAGAGATCTAAACTGTAGATGTCAGAAAGAGAATGATGAAGAGATAGGACAAGCACAGAGAAATGATCGAAACTATCAGTCCCAAGATGATCGAAAGTGAGATTGCAGAGATTGAAAAAGACATAAAAGATATCAAGAAGAAAGATTAGTGTCAGAACGAATCTGTGGTCAAGGCAGGACCTGTCACTTAAAAACATAAGGAGCTCAGATAGAAAGAGAACAGGAATGATTGCAGTTATTGGTTTATTGATTAAATGAATTGAATTGAAGTGTATCACCACAGTTTTTCAGTGACAGACACTTTCACTTTATGAGGATTCGCAAATTTCTTTTGACTGATGTGCTTCAAAATATGATGATGGCTGAACTGAACTAGATTGCTCTTAGCGATGCTCATAATATTACGCTTATATGAGGCTGGCCAAGATGAAGCAAATGAGACAAAAGGAAGTAAGAACAATGTCATGTTAAGGAATTGTAAGTTAGTTGGTACCAACTAAGTTTGAACCGATTACCTGTTTAAAGTAAAGAAAGAACTGTGTGTACTGGGTTTACAGATACTATGAGAGTCTAGAAAATCATCTCCAAAATTAAGATACAACTCATATAGGGCCAAAACTTGAAGAACTTCATGCCAATTGACAATAATTGCTATTTAGGGAACCAATTCCTTTTTCTAACAAAAGACTCTGATGCTCTAAGAAGTTAAGAATCTTTGTAAGAAATGCGTTTAATAATGTGATTAATGGCGGCCTTCAAGCCCGCCTCACATGGCATTCAATGATAAAGATTTAATAGTAATTACTATCTACTAACTAAAAGGTGAAATCTTTCTTTAAATTCAATTAACTATTGATTAAGAAATCTAGGTAAAAGGATTGCACTCTGAGAGATGTTAAAGAGTCTGAGACATGTCATGATTTCATGTGAATTATGTTATGGTCCGCCATCTAAAGAGTGTACTAAGTCTGCATATGGATTCTATTATTATGAAATATCATGCATCTCTGTCTGTCTTGATGATATGTGGTATGCAGATGAGGAGACTGAAAGTTCCGTAGAAGTAGATGTTAACCTACTGGGGATTCTTCGGGACCTATAAATAGTACGATTGCCTCAAGGAGATCCTCTTGGACCTTGCGAATTGAATAGAAAGACTTCAAAACACTAACAGGTTATTGAAAAGTGATTTCCAACACACCAATTATAACGATGCCACCTATCTGTCACAGCTGATGGCACCCCTAGCGGAGCACAGCTTTAAATTATTAACAATGGTTTGATTGGTCGTGTTATCACAGCAACCTGTTGTCCCCTATAGGAACTTTAAGTAGTCTCTGACAAGGTTTAGGGAACTTCTTAAGTTAAATGGTTTCCATTTGAAAACATAAAGCTCTGTGGATCGCTCTGTTGCTTGAGTTTCAGAGAAAACTTACTCTGTAAATTTATAATAAAAAGACCGCCATTTGTATTTCTAATCAAAGAAGTAGACAAACAGTTTCCACATAAGATGAAAGTCTTTGCTGTCTCAACTAAAGCAGGAAAGACTCCTTAGAGTCTTACAAATTAAAACCTACATGAAGCCTTAGAGTTTCAACCGCACATGATGCAGGAAAAGACAAAAGAAAATGGAGTCCTAATGTGTATTTCTTTGGAATGCTCTCCCTATGGCCTAAGATTGGCATGCAGGCAAGTAAGTTTCATTGAAAGGGATTTCGTCCACCCAATGATGGACGCATGAACAGCTAATACAAGCAATGTTGAAGAACTTTGGATTCCTATAGCTTGTGAGCTGACATTAAAGTTAAATGAGAAAACAAAAACAAAGACAAAGACCACAAGGAGATCTTCCGATGCCTCTGAACTTGGCTATTACTAGTGACAAAGAATGTAGATTAAGAAGTAGTAAGTATCACATTGCATGTGGTAATGGAGTAATTGATGCAGCTGATAATAATTCTAATAACAATATTGGCGATGGTTGCAAGAGAGTTAATAGCAAACCAAAAGATATCTCCAGAAAGAATGACAAAACTACCAGTTCAATGCACTGTAGCTAAGTCAAAATGAACTGTTGTATTACGTAACTTAAAGATGGAGTGACTTTGTAAGTGAATGAAAGCAATAGCTCAAGATATCTTTCCCAGTTTGATAAGACCCAATTATTGACTTCAGCGAAAGTTGGATGATGAATCATTTAATGTTGGATCAGACTTAGTCTGTCCAAGAATTTCACCCTTAGGATCCATTATGACCCTGAAAAAACAATGGGCCAGATTAAGTATGTTGAAAAAAAATGGCGTCAGACAAACTCTGACAGACAATTATATCTCTCCAATCTTGTACCAGAGTCTTTCCCACCCTTCTGCCCCAGGGTGCACCTCCCCAAAAAGGCATGGGCAGAGGAATCCCCTTTGCCTTCCCCAGGAGTATGTATAGAATTAAAAAAATCCATATTTGAATTAAATCAATAAACAATAATCAAGCGAAAGTTGGGTCGATTCGAAACAAATTCATTCGCATACTCTTAAAAGCCATATGGATGTGAATATAGAGTGCTTTCAATCGAAAGATGTTCAGTATAGGATGAAGCCAAAGAGGAGAATAACAATGTCTGAACAGATTAAGGGTTCAAAGAGTAAGACACGTTGTATTAAATGATTTTTGACTGAAGACTGAACAAAAAGGTGCCACTTAAGAGTTCAATCTAGCACACTCTTGTCAGATAATCTCTGTTGGTTTGCTTCATAGCCTAACAAATTGAAGCACACATGATCTAAGCTTCTAAAGATGTAACTTAGAATTAGACCGTCCACCACTGGACACATCTTAATTATTGAAGCCTGGAGTTATGCACACAATCAAGAGGAGGATTATAAATAGCACTGTGACTCAGTTGGATTATCCTTTGTTCACTCAAACAGTAGTCGCAGTAGTCTTCCAGAAGAATCATCAAGTCCCTCAATAAGGCTGTTGGATTCATACAACAATCAAATCGTGTATTACGTGTTGAAGCAGATGGGTCGTCAGATGTACTCTGACATGATAATTGGGTACCTGATGCTAATGAGCAAAGTAGACATTAGTTAGAACATCCAAAATTCGATGATATGCCTTTCAAAAAGAATCACTCTTACCTACATCGCTTTTAAAAATTTTCCAGATTTATATACTCGTAAATAAGCTACTCCTGGACCCTTTCATAATGACATTCTTATTCCTGATAAAAGGGAGACTTCAGACAATATCGATGCACTGTGAGCGATGATAATGCTTCATTACCGGATTAACTGAAGCTATACCCGTAGATCCCCCTAAGATTAAGAAGACTGAAAGGAAGATGAAGATTAGAGTAAAGAAAATGAATGGGCTACTTATGTTGAAACTGAGCCAGAAGAGAGATTCATCTCCAAAGAAATTTAAATTGAGTGTAATTGAGAAAACACAGAGCCAAGCACAGGTGATTTCAACCTCTCTATTACTGATGCCACATTATAATATCTAAATAGAGATTAAAACCTTCATGGGCATTCTCATCTATCCTTGGATTTCTCCTTGACATCGTATTAGTTTCTTGAAGCTTATGCTATCATAAGTATTATCAGCATCAGAGAGGTCTATAGTTAGATAGAGATAAGCAAGCATTCTTAGTAATCTTTAGTAATAAAGAATTAAAGATTAATATGAAAATATCCTCCTTTACGTCTTTAATGAACTACATCAAGTTCTTATTTAACTATTTGGTGCTCTCTTATTTAGATTTACTATCGATTAAATTGTAAAGGGACATTCACATTAAGACTGTTAGAATTAAATTTATATATGAAGGATGGCTTCCTACTGATCAGAATGGCCGTCCAGGGCCATGTCAGTAGGTCTTGTCTTGTTGAGCGTTTTCAACACATTTGAGAGCTTCTTTTCTTTTTTCTCTTTCTTTTCAAGAGCAAGGGACTAGGGTTCGTCCTGCTCTTTCTTTTCAAATTTTGCGTGTTTTTGTAGACAAATTCCCAAGGCTGAACGGAGAACTCTCCCAAGCCAGGGCTCCTCTCTTGTGGATCTGAGAGGGAAGGGTGCGGATCAACTTGGGGGATCCTTCACCGTCCTTGTGAGATCCACAAGAGAGCAAGGCAAGTCTTCAACAGAAGACAGAAAGACTCTCACTCAATGTTGGCCTTACAGGCCCCAGACGCTGAGTTGAACGACTTTGTTCTGGCCTTTACAAGACGTTAGAGACGCTCAAGTGGGTTGGAAGACCCAGAGACAGCTCCAAGGCTATTAACAGCCTTGAGCTCAGACAAGAGTTTTAAATCCATTGGATTTTAACCCTTTTATTAACATTAATCATAAAAGGTATAACCTCTACAGTCTCTTCCATCTTAGACTTTTGTTTAGGTCTAGTGTTAGATACTTGTGGCTCAAGGCTTGAGGAGTCTAGCCACCAACTGAATTCAATCAAGAAGGGTCATTGATGAATAAGAAGGTAAGCACTCTTAGTCAGCAATGCCATTACATGAATATGTGTAGTACATAGATATATCAGACGTCTCACGAAAGTGGATCCCATCATTAGATAAAGTTATTAAGTAATTAAATTAAATAGTCAATTTTAAAAATGTCGACTTCTAGCCTTAAATGTCAAACACTTGGACTAATGCATTCAATCTATCCCTTTCTTGTGCTCCAACTGGACTCAGACAAGAACCTGAGCTATGTTCAAACACAGCAAGATTGGCATGATATCAGTGATTGGGAGAGGTGTAAGTAACTGATTCCTAACAGTTCTTTGTTTATTTTCAAAAGGCATAATGTTCTTTCGCTGCTTTAAGACAGATCTTACTTTGTTATATTCAGTTGATCAAGTTTCATGTCAGAGACCATGGCTTCAAACTTTAAGTGTTTCATTAGAGCCTAAGTTAGGGGTTACATGTTAATAATATGAATGATATTGAATTAAAGATTAAAATAAGAATTATCTGAATTCACGCCTTTAATATACTAGAGGGAGATCCCATTTAACCATCAGTTGCTCTCTAATTTAGATTTGCTATCGATTAAATTTAAATGGACATTAGCATTAAGACTGTTACGCTTCTCTTCCATCTTTGACTTATGTCCAGTTCTATTGTTGGTTTCTATTAGCTAAGGCTTTAAAAAATGATATGGTGAATGATAACGATATGAGATTGATCCATTATAATAAACTATAACATCCATACCTCTCTTCCAATTCATGAATCCTCTATAGTACCAGGTGAAATAGTAGTAGGAGCAAGAGTCAAACTTGATATCTGTGACACTATCGTATCTGTCATTGCATTCTTCATCCTCTATTACTTAGAGCCTCCTTGTTGGAGCACAGGGCAATGTATTACAGAAGCGACTAGGCTTACAATAACGAACAAATCCAACTTATTGATAATAAGTGAATACAACTTATGTAAAGTTCAGTGTGTTTGCTGAAAGCAGCATTGTTGAAGCTTTATTTCTTGTTGTTAAGGATGGGACGAGCATAGAGGAGTCTCTTGGGAGGGTACAAGGAAGAGAGAGGGATTAAAACAGTTGCGAAAGAGTGTTTCTAATGATCAAAGCAGTTCAGTGAGTTAGGAATGAAAAATTCGGTTTGCTTTGTCTTTCACATCTTTGTACAGGTTCCCACTTACTAACCAACCAAACATTTGCTACGTAGTTGCAAGTTGATTGGGTCTAAGTGTATTTGCAGGTCTGTTGCACCCAGAGAACCAACTAAGATGATGTGAATGTTTACTTACTTTTCAAGGGGAATCTTCACATGCGCTAAGAGAACTTTCTATTACTGAATTTGAAGTTTCAATGGGAATTTCACATGTAATACCTGAAGTTTCAGCTGTTAAAATTGCATCTTCAAGTTAGGTTGAGGAAGTTTCCGCCTTCACTTCTTAAAGGTCCTAAGCATGGCGCTCTCATGTTTCATGCTGCACAGTCTATACTAGAACTTACACATCCAAAACTGATCTTCAACCAGATATAATTAGTGTTAATGAACGTGAACTGAAGAACTTGATATTGCAATCACTCCGCTATTCTCCAAACTTTCCAACACAGTGTTAAACTAGTTGTAAGTTGTTGGGAGTTAGTAACATCAATGATTAAAAGGATGCTGCCGTTTCGAAAGATAGACCTTATGAGCAAGAAGATGCTTCTTTTAGAGGCATGGTTGAACTAAGTTCTCACTAATGCATTTTGACATTGACTCTGATTAAGATAAGTCTTAGAGGATCAGACTTCATAGTCAATTATGAACTGTCAGAGATACTGTTCAAAACATATTACAGTGTTGAGGAGAGTTAGGGATCAGGAACTGCCTTAGTTAGTTGAGAAACCTAGTGACATTTCAGTGGTATCTTTAATCAGCAACTCCACCAAAGCCTATCCTAAAACAAAAGACTAAAGATGAAGATTTGCCAATACTCACTGAGTTTTCTATTAGACTACTCCCTGATACAATCTTCCTTAATGTTATGTTAGAAGTGCATCCTAAAGCT
>JAGYYO010000135.1:0-13536 GCA_021441625.1 Diophrys sp. 3 WChen-2021
TATGAAAGCCCATACCCTTAAGCATTTGAGATAATGATAATGTAGGTCTGACCACCTCAAGAAGAAAGGCAAGAAAGGCTCCCTTCACTGCTAACTCCAACCTTAGAAGAAAACTTATGAGCTCTCATTTGTCTAAAGAGCTTAGAAGCCAATACAGTGCTAGATCAATGCCAATCAAAAAGGGTGACGAAGTTCAAGTGATGAAGGCTTCTATAAGGGGAAAGGAGGCAAGGTCACAACTGTCTACAGAAGAAGATGGTGTATCTTCATTGAAAAGTTCACTAAGGATAAGCACAATGGTAAGTTGTCTCTCTTACATCCTTGACTGAGATCCTCTAGGGACTCGCTTTCATTATGTTCCTTCCCTCAAATGTCAAAATCTCAATTAAGGGAGTAAACTCAACCTTACTGTGGACATCCCCAAGCTCTCAACCCCTTTGCCTAGGGATCCGACTGAGGTAACTATGAGAGCAGACTTACCACATGAGCTACCCTTACATGCTAAAGGAGCATGCAAGTGCCTCGTCTCCTTTAATTAATTCTCAGCTAATTATGTGACTGCCATTTTTCTATTCATCATCATCATCATCAAATATCAAAATCACTACACTCAAGCTTGGCAAGGACAGAAAGAAGATCTTAGAGACGAAGAAGACTGTGACTAAAGGAAAGGTTGATCTTGATTGAGAAAAGTTAAATCATTAATATAATTTAAATAACCTAATGAGGTTCTCTTGAATGTCTTTAGCTCTCCACCCACAGACTTTGATGACATCTAGGTGCCCGAAGCAGAGTCTCCACAAATAGTCGTCATCTCAATTTATAATTTTTAATTATTTATTATTACCAAAACTTTTATTTTAAACATTTAGTCATTAAGTTCTTCACTATGTAAGATTTTAGTAAGATATTCCATGAAGGCATTGTAGTTCATTTTGTGTGTGATTATCTTACTCAGTCTTCTTGCATTGGGTAAAGCACCAATCAAAGCTCTACTCAGCATACACCTTAAAGGAGTTCTATTGGAATATCATTTATGACAACACTTGTTGCTCTTTATCATCTTCATACATTTTAACTATCATCTTTACTCAGAAGCGAGTTCATTGCTTACTGACAGTCAGACTGTTAACCTATGATGGGATAAAGAACCTTTATTTCTAATTAGGCACTAATCACACTTTCACTTATTTCTCTACCTAAAGATGGGTAAAGCAACACTTACTTTCAGTATTGTCAGAGACTTTAAGGCAATCAGTGGGTTGTGAGAGACTTAGAGAGAAACACTAAGAGAATGGCAGCTTCAGAGAGATTCTAATGTTTAAATAGTTAAAGCAATTCCTTTAAACTCCATTGAATATTATCTGAGTTGTCTTCTAGATTAGAATGTAGATTACTCCTTGAGTTCCTGTATCGCTCGTTAAATTTAAGTGATTTACCAAAATAATGATGAATCCATCCATGGCTCATTTTACCATTCCAACTAACTTCTCTAGTTGTCGTCTTAACTTTATTTGAGAAATGATCTTTACTTAGTCTTAGACATTTTTCCAAATGCTCCAGTAGTCCATTGAGTTCCATCTATTGAGATCATAGCTTAATTAAGTCTACTCATATTCTCTTCTTGTATTCTTAGATCTTGTCATGATTTCTAAGAAGTACTTTGTTGTTGGAACCATTTCAACAGAAGCTTCAATCTAAGCAGCATGTTCTTTAAATTCAACTCCTAAATTGTGTAGTATCTTTCCGTTGTTAGTTTAACTCTTACTCACATTCATTTAAAGCAGTTAACATGGTTGTAGTGTTTTGAGTTAAGACAACAAGAGATCTTCCTCATTCACATTTTAGTTATTGGACACGGGTCTCAGTGCAAGTTCCTCAGACTTCAGTTAAGGTGATGTGTATAAGAATAGAGACAGGAGAATTCTCCCTTTAGAGTCTTTGGTCAGACTCTCTCTCATTGTTGCACCTTATTTAGAAAATAAGAATATTGTAAGTATATATAGATATGTTTAATTCTTAGAGTAGAATGCCATTCAGTACAATAACTACATAATTGAACTATTAAATGCATTTTCTTTTAAGTGTAACAGTTAAATCTACTCTTTCAATTCTGTAATTTTAATGCTTTATAGACTCCACTATAATTTCCCATTTTCAAATCATGAATAACGGCTCCATTTAAATAACTTGCTATAGTAAACTTATTATACATAATCAATTTCCTTAGCTTAAACTCCCCTTCAGATATCAACTTCCCTTCTTTCCCCACATACCACCCTTCCATTAATTCCAAGCACCTTCCCCTTTCACATACCCCCTCCTCTATCCTATAACCCCTTATTCTCCTTCTCCATCACCTCTCCTATCCCCATATCCTTATTGTCAGGTACTCCCATTGTAATATTAGACATCTTAGAAATCAGAGATGAATCAATAGAAGGAAGAGCATATTAGATCATAGCAGATGGATTTAATACTAATATTACTAATATTAATGGGTGAGAGAAATAAAGACTAGATATTGGATTTAGAGAGTGAGGGGAGAGGAAATGGAAGAGGTTGTTTAGAAAGAATATGGGTTGTGAGGGAGGTTAGAATGAGTTTATTGAATCAGAAGATTCATTTATTTAAGTCTGGCCAACTTTATATTTCTACTTATTTGGTAACAGCTACTGAAATCTAAAATGATTAAACTTAAACCTACTCAGCGTAGTCAGACATTTTCTAGTTAATTTGTTTTTCGAGATCTCAGAACCATAATAATAATGAAAGCAACTTTAGAGATCATGAAATGCACAGTAGCCTTTTATGTTCTAAATTAATGCACTGTGCAGTAACTTTGTTAAGGCTTACTAGTCGACTTAACTATTGAGTATCATCCTTATGGACAGATTTGCTTTTATCTTTATCGGTTGTTAAAGACATCAAGACACATGTCATGGGGATGCATCAAGTCTCTCTCAGTCAAGATTCAGCTCCTTTAGGGTGGAATGAGACAATGGCACACATAGGAGTCAGACAGAGCATATCTGGTCATTTTACCTTTATAGAGGGGAAGCTGATAACTCTCAGCACAATACTGACATTTAATTTAATTCGAATGATGATCAAGCTTTAGTCTTTATTTTATTCATTTCATTTCAATGGATTGAGGCTGTCAGATCTCTGTTCTTTAGAATTTAGTTATTTACTTGAAATGAATTTAATTAAGAGTTATTTTCCATATCCTGTATTGCCTTGCATCATGGTCATAATTGGTTTGTGTCAGAAGAGACTGGAGAAGAAACGTGGTTCCTATTTTTAATACTGTGATAATCTAAGAGAATAATCAGTGCCTTATGAATCTTATAAACTTTGCAGAAACTATATTCTTTAAAATAGACACATATCGACAAAAGTATAAAAATACATTATAAATTGAGTAGTAATAAGCTAGCTATTCCCACCTATTAAATTAGAACCATTTCAGTTTTATAAAGGGAATTTAAGATTTAAAAAAAGAACCCTTGCTCTGTTGAAACAAGTAAAGATAGAGGCTTGATCGACGACCCTCTTATCCCACTAATATGGAGAAGATTTTATAATAATGATAGGGGTATATGATGGAAGATTACATTGGCTTTGTTTTGGCCCCATTCTCCACTAATTTACTTCTCTGACACTCTCTAAACTCTCCTCTCCATTCATCCCATGACCCCAACTC
The DNA here is from genome assembly GCA_021441625.1 of Diophrys sp. 3 WChen-2021. NCBI lineage: Eukaryota > Ciliophora > Spirotrichea > Euplotida > Uronychiidae > Diophrys > Diophrys sp. 3 WChen-2021. The sequence continues at coordinate 3,707 of JAGYYO010000135.1, forward strand.
CCTCTCTCCAAGTAGAATCAATCCCCACTTCTAATGTGACCTTACTCCTTTCTCTACACCTTCTACTCTCCATCATGAATAGTAATCTCTAATAGTAAATACTACTCCATGATCTATTATGATTAAAGTGATAGTGAGGTAGTATTATTATAATGAAGTGGTAGAGATGGTGAATGAGTGAGAGGAAGGGGAGGGAGATGGAGAGGAGATCGGGGAGGAAGGGAGAGGGGTTTGCTTTTTAATTAGGAAAGAACTGATATGTATGGATGGGGATTCAAGGAAGAGATAGAAAAGGGATGTTTAGAGTTGTTAGGGGGGAAATTAAAATGAAGATTCTGAAAGATATCTATTGCAGTATCATTCTCCAGAGGTAGATGAGGAGCGACTATTACTCAGACTCAGACTCTAATCAGTGTGTGAAAGTGCATGAAGAGAACTAATTGATTACATGGGAAGAGGAAAGAGTATCATAACTTCAAGAAGTGTCTTCACCTATCCTAGTATTACTTCAAGAATTCTTATAATAGGTCTCAAAAGGGTTATTTAACTTCAGAAATGACAAGCATGAGTTTGAGCTCATATTTTCTTAATTGGTGGCACTTAGAGAACCTCTGACCAAGATCATTTTTGAATATCTTAAGCTCCTATGAGCAACACAAGTGAGGAGATATCACCCTCCCCCGTGCTTCTGATAAACCCTGAGCTGATTTCCTATAAGCAGGGTGTTCCCACATCTCCTTCTAGAGATGCTGAGATCACCTGTCTTCTCGATGAATCATCACTCGCTCTCCTCTTTATTTTAAACTTGAAAACAGGATAAGAGAAGTCAAGAAGTACCTTACCCAGATCTTTCAACTGTAATTCCTGATGTTACATGAACCATGCTCAATACAGTCCCACATGCCACATGCAGCTCTCATTCTATTCTGTGTAGCGTAGGCCATTAAAAATACATAATGCTAGCATGGACATTAAGTTCTCGCTTCAATGCATCTTTGTCACATTGATGAGAGAGACTTCCTCTCCGTTATGACTGATTATTAAACTTAAGAAAACTTAAGAAGAAGGTACTTTAATAAGCCTCAGTGAGCAAATCTACTATTCTTCTTAATAAACTGCTTCTCCATTCCAATTTCTATTAGAAAAGATTTTCTTAATTAAGACTCTTTTAAAATATGCAGTTCCAAAATGACTGCTTGTTTATGTAATTCATATACATGACCCTCCCCAAAAGTTATAGTTTTTCATTACTTCCTTATCTTTCTCATCTTCTCTGTCAGTGGTTAAATATTCATAGGCAATTTATGGTGTTGCCAGTTAGACTTGCCAAGTCTTGGAAATGAAGCAGCTGATTATGAAGTTAGTCCTTAATTCTCAGGAGTCTCAATGTGACAACAATACAGGCATGAGAGAGACTAAGGATAATGTGGTGATTGATTAATGGGAGTATAACAGGCTACATTTTACTTAATTCTAATCAGATATAAACATAGCCTCTTTAAAAAGAAGATTAATTTCTTCTAGCATCTTCCAAGGTTCAAGATTAAGGATCTTTACATCTTTTCCTTTAAATGCAAGAACATTAGAGATAACTAAATTACGATCAGTTAGCAGCTAAAGATGAAGTGGTATTCATAAGAAAGATATGAAGTAATCTGTAATAGAAGATACAGGCTATAATATTTCTGCTTTTCTTTATCAATAATGAAATTGTATTTCCCATCTTTTCTGTTCTTGGTACTCTGCCAAGAGCTTCGAGATCTTGTTCTGAGCTGCATAAAAAATTGCTTAATTAAATTAACAGATCAACAGGACTTGCCTACTCTCTTTTATAGTTTATAAGTGAATCAACTGTCCTAAAATAAATAGCCAGCCTTGTCTGATATTAAAAGGTCAGATTTACTCTTGCACATGTATGCTCTTAACTCTGAGTGACCTTTGAGATCTTCATTTCCATACACATCATGTTGTTCATTTTATCATTGGATATTCTAAATTAAATATACAGCTTTGTATCTTGTATGATTAGATTCATTGATTGACAAGGCTTACATCACATTACTCCCACATCAAACAATAGCATCTTTATTCTGACTAAATCAGTCAAGCAGTCCACTCAAGCATTACATCAAATGCATTAAAATTCTAATTGAGATGCATTATTCAGACATTTCAATGTTCTATGTGTAATTCAAGAGTTAATTATAAGAGATGTTGATTGGGATAAAGTGACTGATTTCTTTTCATTCGATTTACTTGCCATCCTTAATTGCCTACTTCTGTAATTTGTTACATCTTCCTGTAATAAATAATTAGCAAATATAAGACCTACTATATTTGTATTAATCGATACATCAATATCACATTTAATTAATCAAGGTGAATTATGATTATCTGCTATATTTAGTAACTGTGACTATCTACAACCACATTTCCCATGTCATCTTCTTTCTTAAGTAAAAGGCTTCTGTCCGTAATCTTTGATCTCTCTGACTATCGCTAAGAGTCACTAAGCCTAGAATACAGTAGAGGTACCATGATGAGTTCTAAATTAACAGAAGATCTAAATCAGGAACATGGTTTCATTAGAATCAGAGATAGAGTCTATTCAAGATCAACCAGATTTAAGCAATATCACGAAGGAAGCTAAATCAAAGGCATCCTATTGATAGTCTCTTTGATCTGATCTAGGGAGGACAATCTTAAATATCTGATAAACCTTCTACACTTAGATCCATTAGGAAAAACATAGAAATGGAGATTGATGTTAAGCTTCTTCATGAAACAATCATTCAAAGAGAGTAGGTCTTTCAAATATTATATGCTCAAGTGATAACACTAATAAACTTAGAGATCAATAGATATTTCTCTTTATTACAAACTCACTTGTCTTTATTTTACTAATGAGGGGACAGATCGAGATCTTAAATGTGGATGAGAGTATGCAACTTCTCTATGGAGACTATCATGAGATATTCATGCAAATAGAATGTAGGCAAAGAAGCTTTCACTACTAATAGAAACATACCTTCCTGGGATATATATCCTTTTGTAATTATTACTTTATTCTCAAGGAAGGAATCAATAATTCATTAATTTTCTTATAATTCAAACAGAGTCTGTAACAAATAAGAGTAAGCTAAGATTTGATATGGAGGACCATCATTATTCTGGATTTTGATTAATCCATACTTCAAGAAAATAATTGAATGCATCAGTAATCAAGTCATTTACCCCTGAGGATGGTATTTGGGATGGAAGAATTACTATTAAAGACTTATTCACTTAATTATCTTAATCATGACCAGTATTATCACTTTCTAACCTTTACATAGTAGAATTAATGGGATCCCAACCACATCCAGTCTTCATCTGAGATAGTGTGAGCAGAGACACAACACAAAGTAGAATTCTCCTAACAGCTTCTAATTTATGCAACATTATCCTTGCCTAAGAATCTGAAATAAAGATATGGTTTAAAAAGCTTTTCAAGAGAGAAGATTTGACCAATTACTCCAATAAAACATTAAATATATTAAAGAGCTATATCTTGACAATCTAAAACAAAAATAAAGCCCATCGTTATCACAAGGCTTTAATCTCTCTTGTTGTTGTTGTTGTTTTTGTCAATAATCTTAAACCTGGCTATCAAACCAGTGGCTGAGAATAATTTAATTGATAAGTTCATTAATGAATACCTCAAGTTAATAGAATATGATATCTCAGATTTGTATTAAGAATCTATATATAAATTCATTCATCGATTGAAACTCTCTCACCAAATCTTAACTCCTTCGGACCCATTTCGTACTAGAAAATGGAGATCAATGATATTTATGCTGATTACCCCGAAAAGAATGAAAATCGCGCATTTACCATCCTTGAAAAGTTTGATTACATCTCCTAAGTTGTTAGTACTTGTTGTAAAGATGATACTTTAAAAGATCCAATAAGCTTCTATACAGTTGTAGTAAATCTCTTTAGATATCATATCAAACGTCGTCTTACTATCTCTCGCTTATCATTCATATTAAATTATTCTAATCTCTCTTCGTCTTCCATTACTCTCAGAACTGGGCAGACTCCAACAGACAGTATTAACATAAGAGATAGTTATAATCGCATGCTGAACTTGAAGCCCTATACTTGACTAACAACAATAAAAGATTATTTCTAAATTTTCAACTCTCACACATTTAAAAAACGGAAACATAGCCTAATAACCTCAACAAGGAACTGGAAATGCTGCCTTCAAAGGTTTCTACTTTGACTTCTTCTCTACAATCACTTGACATTGAAGAAACTCAATAACTGAATAAAGAACTCCCTCAGAACAGCACTACCTCTTAAATTCACTTAGACCCAAACATACTGCATCGAAGTTCAGGTTAAGCCTTGAGCTATGACCTCATCCCAGACAGCTTCATTGAACACTCACTATTAAAACAATGGATAACTAAAGACATTGATTTCATCAAACTCTCCAGAATTCCATAAGATTCCTTAATTTCCAGAGAATATTCCTCTCTAAAACAAACGGTATCTGTGCCAACCAGGAGCAAACTAGACTAATCACAGTCCCCTCTCTTGGCTTGAAGATATACGATAAACAATTTACTTAACTACAAAATAAGATTGATAAATATTAGCAGGGTTGAGACCTGATTGCTCTATTCGCAATAACATTTAAACTATCTATGAGAATATAAAGATGCCAGCACCCCGACATTCAAACAGAACACGACCTCACGTGTCAAGGGAGTTGAGCAGTCTCCCTAAGGCTCGAAGATTGCAAAACTGCTTTGCTAGCTGCCCAAACCCAACTGCTTAACCACAGGAGCTGTCAACTCCTGGTAACACAGCTGATATTCAATTAAGTGCTGTTGCAAGCACTGAGGTGGGTGCTGGTAGTAGCAATTATTCAAATGAGAACTTTGAAGGTCACTTGTGGAGGAGATTAAATCGAATTAACCTTGAATAATCAGAGATAAGAAGAAGAAGAAGAATCTAAAGATAGTCAAAAGAGGACATCCTCTTTATTGATTTCTAATAGGCCTTTGACTTAATCTGTAGAACCAAAATCTTAAAATATTCTACCTTCCTATATTGAAGTTGAATAAGAAAGAACTTTCATATTAGAATATTAGCCCCCTAAACAATCGTTCTAGATTCTAACGTTCAAAATACAAGAGATATTATAGCACTCTCTAAAATCTTTAAAGAAGACAATTAACTGTCCAAAAAGATTCTCCGACACCTAAACTGGCCTCAATCTATGTTAATATTGATGGATATTTGATAGAAAGTTCAGATATCTGTTCTCGCCTTTGTTAAATTAACTCCATCATTCTAAGAGAGAATCGAGAAACAATACTACATCCCAGCCAAGCAATTCTTAGGACTGAGAAAAGGAGTAAGTCACTCATTCCTTTCTCAATACTTAGGACTATACCATTCTCAAGTCAACATCAAACCGATCAGATCGATAATTTGTTTCAATATTAAATTAAGCCAAATACTATCTCACTAAGTAATCATTAGTTAGAAAGGTTCACTGAAATGCTTTGATTATAACTAAATAGTTGGATCTAATTACAGCTGTGATATTTCTTCAGCATTTAACTTTCTCCAAAACCTTACCTATTTTCACTTCAGATCAAACAAAAAGATAAACGAGGCCATCAACAATATCCATTTAAACATTCTTGACAAAGACTAATTCTATACTCTAGATCTATTCCAGAAAAGAAGAAACAATGTCTCCTAACCAATCTAGAAAGGCATTACACACTGTTTTAAATTGTAACCCAAAACCCCCTCTCCATTGATCGAGAAAGCCATTGATATGATTGTCGATAGCTCCACTATGGGAATTAACCCAGATACATCTGTAATTTCTGTTAGACATGTGGCTAATTCATCTGTAAGTAAGTAACTGACAGAATTGACAAGATCATAAATGGAATTTAATCTAGCTTCACTTGAGCTATGTGTTAATCATCTTTTTAATATAATCACATCGAATAGAGAACTTAGACACTTCGGCAAAAGTCCAGAAGACGGCTTGTCCTGACATCAAAGCATTATTTTACGCTACCCTCAAACCTCCAACAAGATTCATCACTGTGGTAGAAGGTTAAATGAGCCACATTAGAGTGAATATTTAAGAGACGAGAGAAAGTCGAGGGAGACCAGAGAGACTTCCCTGAATAGCAAAGCAGAACTTTCATCATAACACAAGGATTCGGAAGCTCGTTTTGCGTCAAAGAACATTGAGGAACATTCAGTTTTAGTCTTTATAAGTCTCCATCAGACCTACTTTACGGGTTCCATCTATTTAATGAATAATATGAATTACATAATTATTATTACCTATGGTTCTTCATCAATGATTAGTATGAAGAGGAAAGAATTAAATGAGCTCATACTCCAAACTTGATAAATGGGCTCCATTTTCTTGGCCCATAGTGTAGAACCAGAGTATGATTGTTCGGAAGACTAGCGATGCTTGAAGGAAAATCCTAAGTTTGCATATCCGAATGTGAGACAGATGAACTTTATTAACATGTCAATGAGTCTCTCCATCTTTCTCTTCTAAGATGCAATTTACTTGAACCAAGTCAAAATCTTCAACTGCTAACTCGAATTTAGCTTTATCTAAACTTCTGCTCATTTAGTTTCACCAAGAGTGTAATTTACTTTTACAATTGTATCAAATATTGGCTGCATTTTACTTCAGGATACATGTAGTATTAGGATTATACCCGTATTGTCTGTTTAAGGGAAGGTAGAGGAAGAGATATAGAATCAAGGAGAGAGGGGTCATCATTGAAGTCATGCACAAGATAGTGATATTATGTATATACTGAAAGAAAGCGAGTTATAAGTCGTGGAATAAGCAAACTTATGTGAAAATCACAACTCCAACAGTTTATGAGGAATATAATTCAAATTATGAAATCCTCCATCATCCATTTGCTGTATCCACATTCATCCTTAATCTCTCCTTGGACATCTGGCATTTCTTTTCTCCCATATAATCTCCCTATCCCAAATTGATCTCTCTTGTCATTCATCTATATTAATTGCAATAACCTCAAATGTGTAATCATTATCTAATGATGATGAGAATGAGTAATATCCTGTAATGAAGGAGGCATTCATTTTGTAAAGGAGGTTTGAGGTTTTAGGAGATGAAGTTGGCTAGAGATATGTTTGACATACATAATCTAATCAGTTACATTTAACAAATTAGAATTGAGCTAATCTCATATTGGTTAAGATAGTTAATTCCATTCCATTATTAAAACAATATAAGCACAATCTATCATATCCCATCGCCTCACAGCCCCTTTTACTACTATCTATTCAATCCCTATTCCCGCATCTGGCATCCCTATCATCAATACAGATAACCTCATTGACTACTAAGTATTACCTTCCAACAGCCTTTCACAGCCTTTCCTCCAATCCTCATATCCCTCTTCTCTACTTTATAACAGATATTACTTATAATAACTATTCAATTCATAGATCCAATTACATTATACTCCGTATCATGATAATTATCATTAATAGATAGTTTATATAATAATCATTGGAAGAATCAATGTTTAGAGGTGTTATTAATGGAGAATTAATAACAAATACTCTTTCAAGAACAGTTTATGATGATTGTATTAGGAGACTTGATGATGGATAATGGCTAAGGGGAATAGAATGAATCTTTTTAAGATAGAATCAATGTGTTAGCTTAATACTCTGATTGTTGATTTAAAGATGGTGCAAATGCAAAGAGAGAGGGAAGAAGGTCTACATTCAATACTTTTTGAGTTGCATTAGATTCAAGGTACCTAGGCATAGGTAGATATGTCATATAACCGCTGCCAATGACAGGAACTTACAACTGTAAACTCGTAGAGATTTTTTCGTCTTATATATAACCTACTTAAGTTATAGATTATATTAAGGTTAAGGAAGATGACAATTACTTAGAGAATTGCCGATAGATTTCCAGGTCTATCTAATTTAGATTTAGAATCGTTCTATGATATAAGAGAAATTAACAATTCTTAAATAGGAAATAGAATCTCTTTATCGAGAGACTATTTAGAATGAGGATTTTATGTTGTAAGGAAGCAAAAATAGTTAAATTATTACAGCTGCGATTAAAATGAACTTAAACTAAGTTTAAATTAACTCAGATCTAGCTCTGCTAAATTGCATATGTAATTTCAAAGAAGACGTAGACATGATAGGCAAAGTTTTATAAAGAAAGAAATTGAAGAAGACTAAAAATATTAACTCTTTAAAGATAGATCATTAAGTTTATATCAGGGTATAATCTACTAAGGATAAGATAATTAGAAAGTAGTTTAATTCATTTATTGATACTGTAGTTCAAAGTAAGAATAAACTAACAATAATAAGCTATAGAGAAAGTTAAGATAGAGTAATTAAGGTTTAACATTAATGGATTCTCGTATGAATAGAGTACAAAATGGGAGAGCTAATTTATTTAATAAATTAATAATGCCTAATTATGTCTTCTACTCGTTCTAGAATGGTAAAAAGACATGAGCATGATAAAAAAGATGCTGCTTGACTCAAATAAAAGATTACGAACTAAAAAACATTCAGGAATTCTCTAATTCTAATTGCAATCAATTCTATTTGTTTAGATAATTCTTTGATGATTTGTTTTACTTTTTATGATTTTACTGCTGTGGAACAACTTCTTTAATAGTTCTTTAGATCGATTCTGCTTACATCCTCCTTAGGTTCCTTTCTCATGCCTTAATCATGGGTTTAAAACAACATCGGATTCAAGCTTCTATTCCCTAATTTAGCAAACAATTCAGAATCTTTGACTGTCGGGCTCTTTCCGACAAAGCCACACCCAACTAGACTAATTGAATCGAAGTACTATAAATAATCCTCAAGACTAATCTCGACTAACCCATCATTATTCAGTTTAGTAATAGAAGGTTCAGACATGTTGGAACCTAAATCTAAATCTAAAAAAGAAAAAAGAAAAGAATGAACATATTTGAAAAACCAAATCTTCAAATTGATAATCTCTAAGAAATATTCATCTATGCTATTTGATTTTTCGAGAGATTTAAATTCAGTTTTAGGAGAACTTAATTATTTCCCTTAGATGTTATAGTATTTTCTCTTTTTAACGGATTAGACTAAGAAAAGACCATTCTTAGACAGAATAAGTTCCCAAGGAAAATCGTACGATTCATTATTTTGTTCAGCCTTCCGAGTCCCCATTTCGAATGTTGTAATGAATATTTAAGTTAAATTTAATTTAATATGAGTTGTTAACGAAGGAAATAAAGAGTGAACATGAATGGAAAAACTACCAAGGGATTGGACACTTGTAGGATCAAAAGAGTTTCCAACTTTAGATTTCTCACTAGTGCTAGGTTCGGTTAGAGTTTGATGCGACTAGATGTAAAGTTACAATTATTCTTTAAATGATTTAAATAGAATTATTATCTAATTCAATGAGTCTTATGAGTTTTAATGCAGTCGTAATATAGAGGCTAAGCATTCGATGAAGAAATGAGATCTTCTAAATATAGTATTTGTTATCATTATTGAGTAGAGAATGAAATCAGGCATTATTTGTTTATTAAATTAATTAGCTCTCCCAGTTTGTACTCTATTAGACATTTTTTAATAATTAAATGAAGTATCAATCTTCCTTCACTAACACTCTGTCTAGCATTCTCTCAGCTGTGACCTATGAAACCTATAGTTTTTCTTTTAAGATAATGTTCCTGGCCATCTTCGCTGCCTTTCTGTATAACTTTTTCCCA
>JAGYYO010000136.1:0-13453 GCA_021441625.1 Diophrys sp. 3 WChen-2021
TGGGTTAATTTCTTTATAAATGTCTTCACCTGAATTTTTAAAACCATGGACTGATGCCTCTTATGTAATCTAGCTTCATTTTGGTGTCTCAAGGAAAATATTGGACCTAAGTCCCGTCCAATCTCCTCCGTTGGACCCTTAATACGAACTATAATACAAATGGCTGATTTAATATGCACTAGAATGCAAAGAGAGAGTGATGAATTAAAAGTTACAGATCCACAGTCCTTAGTGCATCACGAGTACCAAGAAAAAGCTGAAATAATAAGTAAAAAGTCAGGAAGAATATAAGAGAACTAGTAAAAGCACATAATTAGAGAAGATTTCTCTAGTAATGATGCAATCTATTTGATGTCAATTAGACCATCAAGAAAATGCAATATTGGAGAAAGATAGGCCCAAGATCTGTCTGACTTAACCTAGAAAGTTGAAGACCTAGAATGAGGCAATCTGACCAAGACAAGGAGTTGAAGAAGCTTAGCGAAAAGTTCAAACAACAAGAAGATAGCATTAACGAAAAATGGGAGTTAAAGTGCAAGTAGTACATCGAGGAGCTTAAGAAAGTGTTTTCAATAGCAAGTGAGGCTAGCTCTAAATATGGAAAGGTTAAATCAAACATTGATATTTTAAAAGAAGAATTCTTAAATTAGAATGTTGATCAAATAGCAAGTTTGAAGGAGGCATAAAGGACTATCAAAGGACAAGTAATTGAACTGGTAGATTTTGCCAGTATTAATCATCAGTCAACAATAGAGAAAATGGAGAGAAGTAGTGCAGAAGCTCTAGGCCATTTAGATAACGTCAAAGAAGAACTCTTAGGAAAAATTAGGCAATTGGAGTATGACATGCGAGTCTCTATTGTCGCAGTAGAGACCAAAGAAAGAACAAGACTAAGGAATGAAATTAAAAGTGACATTGAATAGGCAATGAAATTTTAAGACAAGATGAATATGCCTATCCAAAGGGATGTAGAAATGACTGAAGAGAGTCCAAGATTCAGAAGTCGCAAAGATTATAATCTTAACTCCTTTTCTATAAGAGAGAGAGTTACGAATCTAATTAATACCATTGAAGAGTAAGAGGCTATCTAAGATAGGACAGTAATCCAAGTTCCTAAACTGCATTTTTATTAAGTTAGGTAACTGAGGAGGTTAATTAGGGGTATTGGTATATTTGTAGCATAAGAGAAAGAGGACGAAGTAATATGTTCAAGATCGAAGCTAGATCATATAAAAGTAATATTAAAATAATAAGGCATCTATGGAGAATATTACAGTAAGAAACAGATAGTGAATGGAGAGATGTAAATATCTCAAAGAGGTATAGACAAGTATGGCAGAAACGCTACTGTAAAATTAAATACTCAGTAATCAAATATAACTAAATGTAAAAGAAATGATAAGTTTGCTCAGTACACATGGAATAATGTTATAATCGATGCTGAGGTCAAGTGATTTTTAAGAAGAAGAAGAAGAAGAACTATAATACTCATCTTAAGGGAGAACAGGATCTAATTGCAGATCTCCTCACTTCTCAAAGACTTTAAACCATTTTATGATTTCAAAGTTCTCTGTACTGTTTCACTACCCAATGACCTAAACAGTTGAATAATGAAGTGGATCTTTTTCAACATGGAACTCTTAACACTCATCAGTCTACTCATCTAATTTAATTCAAGTAAACAGTCGACTCAGCACTTTCCCATTTAAAATAAGAATCTTATTATACTATAATATTTTAATGAATACTATGAAGTGACTTTGATGATAATGGTAACATTGAATAATTATTATATTAAATCATCAGCAACAAGAAGAGTGATAACTTAAATGATGGGAATACTGATGAGACAGGCGATGGAAACTAGATTGTTCCGGATGATGAAGAGGGAATTACTGATGCTCTTGATATGCTTATTCACTTTAAATCGAAGTTCAAACGGTCTTAATAATATGTAAACTATTTGCTTGATGATGGCAACTAAGACCAAGAAGACGAGGATGATCAAGATAATGGAAATGATGATGCAGTTAAAGGAGACTAAACTGATAATGAAGATGGAGATGAAGACAACTGAGACAATGGTGATATAAACTAAAACAATGATCGTAATACATATAGTGACCTGATAATAATTAAATCCACTTTATAGTGATGAAAATAATGTCGTGAAGATGGAAACCAAGATTAAGAAATGAAGAAAATGATTCAAATGTACCATATAAAGATGTTGACTGTGTGTGGCGCAACAGCCATGAAAAGATTCACCAAATCCAATGACTTTGTTGAAGTAGGTCTCATAAATTGTCAAAAAGACAAAGCAGATGTCTGCACTATCTGAAGAAACATAGCCACTCTTTTAGATTTTCTACTTCTACCAGAAATGTTCATAATTGGTATTCCCTATAAGAAGGAGTGTAAGGCCAATGTCAAGGATACATGTAATATGCCTACGTTGGATTATGGACTCAAGTTGAATGAAGTTCAAATGACAACATCACAATGCTCCTACCTAATGGTTAACTGATCTATCGCCAGAGTACATAACTCAGCAATCTTCTGAAGATAGGGTCATCACTTGTGGATTAGGAGAGGCTGTTTGAGAGAATAGGGTTAATATAGTTGGCTATCACATGATGGATGACTAGCCTGGTTGGATAGTCAAGAGCTTCAGAGGTCCTAGCTTCAGGGATAGGGATGGATGATGTCTTGACTTCTACTATAAAAGTAGCAAGTGGCATATGTGGTGGCCTAGATCAAGAAATCTCCAATGTATGTTATAATATTATACAAATCCCTTGAACTTAATGTTAGCTAATTCAATCCATTTAGAACTCCTAAGTGCTCGCTTTCCACACACTCAACCTTCATATTGGTTTCATCCTCACTGGCTTTGACGAAGATGATGCTCCCTCTTCTCACAGATACACTCACCTTGGCGTGTGTCTAATGAATGATGGACCAGATAAAGAGTATTACTTTAAAATTAATGACTGTATAACTCATAATGATCAATGCAATGATTATTTAGAAGAATGATTAAATAATATGAGTTATTCCAATGACTGGAGATGCACTCATTTCTAAGATTTGGAATAGAATGTTATTAGATAGGTAAGAGAGTAGAATGAGATTAGCTAGTTCCAGAAATGAAGAAAGAGAAGGGACTAGTAAGGACACAGCAATATTCTAGAATTCATATGAGAGGACCTGAGCCAAATCCACTTATGTTGTGGTAACCTAAAGGTCCAGTAGCATACCCAGCGAAGGCATCATAGGAGGAGTGCCATTAAATTGAGATCTATTCAATCCTAACCTTGTCCAAAAAGTGGAATGAAAAAATAGTCTGAACTCGCAACTATTCAATCCCCATAACCAGGTCACTTAGAACCTGTTAAACTCTATAAGATCCATTAAAACTCAATCCTCTATCTAAATTTAAACATTCTTAATTTCTTCTTTGTTTCTCCACTTACTCTGTCTCATTCAGGTTTCCAGTCTTTTCCTTTCAGGTCATCCCGATTCTTATCCCTGTTACTTTATCTTCTACCAAAGTGATGGCTTACTGTGATTTCATCCTTTATTTAATTCTCTAAACAATATCTAATATAGAGGGACTAAACTAAAATACTCCCATTCAACTCATCTCTTGTTGACTGAGTCTTTGCAGAAATGTTTGTCAGAGTTCCATTCTAGATTTGATCATGTATCAAGTACTCTTGCGCATGTTGGAACATGTCAGTCTAGCGAAACATACTCTAAACAGTCTTCTTCCTCACTCAACATCTCTTGATGTTATATGGTATGACCTGGATCTGGAATGATATCCGCCATTGCATCTGATGTTTCTTCTTTCATATGAGAGCATGTCTGATATGGAGAGAGTTTGATTATGAGCAGTAAGACTCCATCTGTCTTCAAGAGGCCCAGTACATCCTAAAACCTAACATTATCCTCTTTGAGCGTAGTTTCTAATGTTTAGTCACATTCAGGGTGTACTTCATAGAAGTTGTAATGATCTTGAAATCAGAAAGTAGTTTTGATGATAGGGTAATGTTGGTAGCGTCAGGTGTTCATACTTACCATATTTGCTTGGCAATTCTTTGTATTCATTTAGCAATTAATTGATTTTGACAAATCAATAATGTACATGGCATAAGTATTTAAAGAGATTTAACTAACCCGATTAGATCATTAGCCCATCTTCTCCTCCTCCACCACTCTCCTCTCTGAATTGTCCCTAAGCAAATTTCGAGAAGCTTAAGTCCCCATAACTCATGCACGAATAGATTCTTTAGCAGCCATTTATTTGGGAGGCATCAAACATTCAGATCGTGTCTTAGAAAGTAAATGTAAATGATGGCGTTCTCTCACATGCATGGTTGAGCCAATAAAGAAGGCATCATTTGACCTCTGACACTGTCTATGTATTTGGAGGAACATCTAATTACCTCTAATATGATACAATAGAATAGATTAATGCTACTTCTAATAAACCCCAAAACCCCAGTATAGATTGACACTAAAGTCAATTAAATCATTCGATTAGAATATTTCTATTTACGGTAAAACAAATGTCGAATATTTTACACTAAAGTCAATTAATTAGAATTAATAATCCCTAGGGTTTTAAGAATTGAATATATTGACTTTAGTGTTAAAAAAATGGTAAGTATTCTAAAGATATTAAAACAAAGATCCATTACTGAACTACTCTCCACCAACCTCTGTCCACTATCAAATATCCTGCGATGATCCTATTTCATTCTCAGTAGCTCTTAAAGTTACTATTCTAAGATCTTACTAATGGGATCAATCTTCCCTTCTCAGTGTTCTCTTCATCATCCTTGATCTCACTTTCTCTCACCTGGTTGCTAGATGAGTGGAATAGGAATACTTCTTATTTGAATATCTCTCTAACAGCTTGATGAATGTTCATCATGGGGGGTAATATGAACCTTCTGTCAGATATAGCTCTCAATCTATAGTTAATGCTTCTTAATATCACTGATTACTTAGAGGATTTCTAGCATAACATTAAGTATGATGCATCAGAAAAGTATGCAAGAGGAATAATTATTCTTAGTGAATTTGAATTTTGTTCTATTAGCCATTTGCACTGTTCATCAGGGCTCTTATAGTAAATGAATCCTTATTTTATCTTAGACTCTTTCCATTAAACAAGTCATTAAGAAGAGTTGATATGTCTATCGTCTCCTTGATAAGATCTGTATTTATTAGAGATGTAAAGATATCAAATTTCATTATAAGTAATATTGACTATTAAAACTTAAGTTTATAATCATTTTTACGAAGACAAACTAATAAAGGTTAAGGACTCTCATAACTAGCATATGCTTATCCTTTGGTCTTATTGGGAGTCTTTCCCATCAATAAATGACAGATTCGAGAATATAAGTAAAGCCACACCTATCTTTGCAGTACTGGATACAGAATTGCCATATGGTCTCAAGAACTCAAAAGCTTTTACTAATTAGTAAACTTTTTTCTTAACCTTCTTAAGCCCGGAAGGGTAAATTAGTTAACCTAGCATATGGGAGGAGAGAAGAAATAACAACTCAATAGAAGAATTGAGAAGTGAGAGTTGGAATAATTCAAAGAGAATCAGACAATATTCATGATAAAGAAAGATGTTATTAAGAGGGAGTTAGAGAAGCTGAGATTTATCTTAAGGTCTGCAAAGTCGATATCTTGACCATTGCTTCAACTCTTAAAGGTTCATTTCATTTCATAATCATAAAGGCAATGAGATTGGCTCCCTTATTCAATCACAGAGATAACATCCTCTTTAGTCTTAGTTAATTGAAATATGCATATCCTACTACACATATGATTACTGGAATATTTCCAGTGTCAATGAAGTGTTAACCTAAAGTTATCAAAAGGTGCTTGCTCTCTTATGCTGTATCCCATCGTGTCTCATAGAGACAAGCGTGCCAGATAAGCGGGAAGCTCTCTAAAGTCAGACTTGTTTAGCTCCAGTTTGCATCTGCTCTTACTTGTACTATTCTTCGAGCACTAAAAAGAATGGCAAAGACCGGTATTGGGTCTGGTAAGTAAATTATAATTCCAAAAAGTGCAAAGTGAGTTCTCAATGCAAACACTTCTCAGTATATAGTGTTGATTTAAGTTCTTGAGTGAAGTATATACCCTACAAGTGTTATTACATGCTTTTATTCATTCTTATGTCTGATTCTTGTCAATAAAGAGTTAATAGCCAAGAGTAGAGCTTCACTCCATCTTCTCCCAGTTTGGGAGAGGTAAGGAACCTGTCTAATTCTGAACTCCATCAGCTTTCAGTATTTTAATTTATTCTAGCGCCTTATATTATTCAGGGAATTGGACAGAAAGTTCTTTTAGCTTTAGTAAAGATGCTCACCTATGTATTGCAAGAACCTTCAATGCTTCTGTGACTACCAAATAAAGATCAGGCAGTGAAGAACTCATGACAACAGCTTTGGCTCATATTGCATTTTGAACAGTTATACCAATATTATTATTATTAAAGGGTTAAATAATAAAAAACTTAGATTTATGATCAGTGCCGGTTGCCCGTATGTCACTCATTATTCTTCTTCCTGTTCTTGTTGTTCTTGCGTCTGCATCTTTCATTTAGTTTCTTTCTTGTTGATGTTCATAGTTGTTCACTGATTTAATTAGTTCTTTTGTTTAGTCATTATCAATCTTATTTAAAAATGGAAGTTGAAAGAATATATACTCCACAACAAAGGCTAATCAACATCTGTTAACTTACTCAGTTCGTAAATAGAAAGCACGATTGCTCAATTTACATTAGCTTCCTATTAATCCTTAATCCAAGGTTTATAAGACAAACATAATGAAGAAATAAGGAGGCCAGCGAGTATTCCCCTATCTCCCTTGGGGATAAAAACGCAAGGGGTCTGCAAGAGTTATGTTTAGGGTTTAGAGTCCCATTTATAGTTACTATGGAAAGCTTTTATAACCGTAAGAGAATGGTGCCATAATTGTTAATGTCAAGCATCTAACTTTCTTTAAATCAAATATACAAGAAGATAATTCAGATGATACTAAAAATAGATAAGAGTTAAATAAGAAACATTAGTCAGTTTAACTGATTCAATATTTACTTTACCTTATAGTTTAGTCATCTGTTGTATTCTCTCCTCTAAGTATTCTGTGAATATGTTCTTGTCTTGCTCTGTTAGTTCTCTTGCGTGTTTAGTTATTATTTCTATATCTTTTCTAAAGTTATGTAGTTCTGTGAGATTATAGTTTTCCCTTACTAATTCTTCTAGTTCTGACATAGCTTCTGTCATATCTGAGTTTTCAATTGGTTCCTTCCGTTTGACCGATTCCTAAGTAATTAAGTTTGCCCCAGGCAAGTCTCATTTCAGTTATCCATTTAATTTTGGTGTCATCATCCTTAAAGGTCTATTCTGTGGTCAATTTTTTCTATGTTCTGCTAATTTTCTTGATCTCCATCTTTATCCAGACTTCAAAGTTATGAGTTAGTTTTTGATCCATGACCATTGTGCTATTAAGTTTCTATCGGAGCCTAGTAGTATGATATCATATTCAAAGTAACCTTGTTCTTCTTGTTCGACTTTCCATAGTGTGTGTTTCACTTATGCACTTACTTCTTTTTATTATCATTATTGTTCCCTTGTTTCATATCTTTGTCTTCGAATCGTTTATCAAGTATTCTTCTTCTTTATTACATAATATGTTTAATTCCTATATATTATTTTTCTTTCTTCTTTTGTCACTTCTGATATGATAGACTCCCAGGTCTCTACTTAACTCTATCTTTAATTGATACCTTGTAATTAAATTAATTCTAATGTATGGCCTCAATTTAATAATAATTTTTCATTTTAAAATCTTATTCATAATCTTATATATATCTAGTGTTTCCCAAGGAAACAGGAGTGGTTGAGCTGGGAAAGAGAAAGAGACGGGATGATGGATAGAAACAGGAAGACAAGAGATAGAGGATGGACATGAAATCTCCGTCTGCCAACAGGAGAATGAGGGAAGAGGATGAGGAATGGCTGGAAAGACTGAAAATCCCTTCCCTACCGGCACTCAGCTAGCAGGTAAGCTCCATAGGAGATGGAGAAGGAAAACAGGTAGAGGAGGCACCACTCATGGGAAGCAGTGAGGAAGAGGCATAGGAGATCATAGAGATAGATGAGATGGAGACGGGGGAAGCAAGAATAGGTGACTCAGATAACTGGAATGAGGAGACAGACAACTGGAATGAAGAAGAGTATATTGAAGTTACTTCGGAGGATGAGGACCAGAACGAAGAGAGAACAAGAGTAAGCAGAGAGGAGACACATGTGTAATAGAAGACAGGAAGACAAGGAATGGGAGAGGAGGAAACCAGACTAGATATTGCAGGAGAAAAAGGAAAAGGAAAGGATAATGGAAGACAAGATAAAGCAGACAAGGAAGACAATGGAAATTAAAGACAATTGTGATCAATAATTATTCATACTTAAACTTAAACTTAAACGCAGACATCTCTTAGAGATGCTCACATATATGTTTTCAGAGGAGGAAACTTAAGGGTGCCAGTATCATGGTGAAGAATTGTTTTTAATAAAAGATTAATCCTATAGATGAATCAAATTAAATCAATGGGACTTTGGGAAACTTTATTTTTTTATTGATGTTTTCATTAATTATGCCCAAGTCTCTTAACTTGAGCAAATTAGGGTGAAAAGATGGAGTGAAACACTCAATTTGTGAGCTAAATTTGCTCAAGTAAGGGAAAACCTTTGCTGAGCAGAGGATGATTCATTGAGAATCGCTCTGCCCAGCAAATGAAGACCTCTGCTACGTTCCCAAAGATCTCGCAGGACAAGATTGATGGGAGCGCAAATAGCTTCCTTCGTTTCTGGCTGGCTAATTAACCTCCAAGGGGCCCGTGGACATATGTGAAGGTCCCCTGGAGGTCACTAAGCCTTCTCCATCCACTAACCTTTAATGGGTCATCCAGTGGATTAAATCCATCTTTAATAATGGATGATTGCCCTTACCTCTGAAATTTAAATTACGTTAAGACCGCCATTAATTCTTCTGTCTAGTGAATCACATATGAGCAACCAAACATTTCAGAATTTTTCTATTACACCAATTAATTACAACTAAATGCTGCTGTTTACCCTCTAAGCTCACTCGAATTGGTTTTGCTTTCGCTAGTAACCCATGACTTTATGTTATGATGAATCAGGAATGGCATATAGGTTACCAATAGCAATTATAAATGAATTTTTCCAAGAATAAATCAAATCTTCTTAGGTCTTACCATTCCACATTCTCTAACGCTTCATCTTAGTTTAAGAGTAATTAATTAAATAATGGTGCTATTTAAAATCACTTAAATGGATACAGATGCAAGTCCCACCTTTATTGGGAGAGACTCTCTCAGTGAGAGCCTCACAAGTTTACCACTCCACTGGAGCGTATTGTCGCTTCAACCTCACCTGATAAAGGTATGACAATGCATTGAAGTACAAAATAGATAAAATATGTGTTTTGACTGGACTTGTTCCCACTATGACGCTCTAAGTAAGTTGCATGTAAGAGGGAGGCTTTGAATTTAATTAAAATATTATCGTAATAATTTATCAAATCTCGATATAGATGATAAGTTAGGATTAATAATCAAACTTTACCTATCTCGCTGTTTTATAAATGATCCCTATTGTAACTTGTAAATAATCGATATTAATTACTTACATAGCCTCTAAAGGATATTTTAAGAAAAGCATTCAAAGTTCCGAACTACATTAATTTAAAACTGTTGATATAGAAATAATAATTACATTGTAATATCCTTTAGGGACATACAGACATAACAGAATCCTTTTATTACATCTCCCTGAACAAGAGAAATCATGTTGCTCCACCATGTGCAACATTATAGAAGCACGGCCTTGTCTTGAATTGCTCCTCAACCTTCAGTCCGCATGAGGAAGTAGAGGAGATGCCAAATCCCTCCTATTTGTCACACTGGCTCTATATAGAAATAGTCCTTTTTTTATTATTGACAATTTCTTTACTCTTTCTTTCTGGATCTAATGTTTTATAATTTAGTTAAATCAAAAAATAAGCATAGGATGAGAAAACAAATCCTCTTCTTTCAAAGACATTAATTAATAGGATGGATAGATGAGAATTATTAATCGATTTCTTAACTTTCTTAATTGAACATGCCCTGCAGCAAACTATGGATATTTCTAGCATTCAACACATCAGCAGGAGGGGTCAATGAGTGGCTTAACGATCCAAGAGATCAGAAGAAGTAATAAAGTTAGGAGTATTACGGGAACAAGCGGTACTGGCTCCTGGTTCAAAATTCCGAACCTTTAAGCCTTTATTAACCAAATTTATTTCCTCTTTAATTAATTGGCTATGGATTTTATCAAGAGAATAATAGTTGTTATTCATGCCCATCTGCATGTGAAGAATGCAGTGCTTAAAATCATTGTTTCACTTGTAGTCCAACTTATGAATTGGATAACAACTAAGATTAAATAATTGTTTCTAAATCACGTATAAATTAAGGTTTCATTTCGTTTCCTCTGAGTAGTTGTAAGAAGAGAAGATATATTAGTCGAATTGATTAGTGAAAATTCATTAAAGAATTCATTAATTCAATTTTTAAATCATGGAGGGGGTCCAGGAACCAAATGTTACGGTTTCTGGCTCCCACTCCTCTGGAAAACCCCAAAACCCCAAACCCCAGGCAAAAGCTTCCCTGGGCTCCTCTGGCGGGGGGAGGGACCTCCTTTGTGAGCCAAGAAGCGTAACATTGGAGCCCTCCCTGTTTACACAATTGAAAAGAGGCTGAATCCATTGCTGGAAAACGGAATTCCTCAAGGGGAAATCTGATTAGCCAAAATGGAAATCCATTCAGCCCCTTTTCAATTGTGTAAAACAGGAAGGGCTCCAATGTTACGCTTCTTGGCTCATAAAGGAGGTCCCTCCCCCCGCCAGAGGAGTCCAGGGTAGCTTTTGCCTGGGGTTTGGGGTTTTGGTGTTTTCCAGAGGAGTGGGAGTCAGAAACCGTAACATTTGGTTCCTGGACCCCCTCCATGATTTAAAAATTGAATTAATGAATTCTTTAATGAATTGTCACTAATCAATAGCCTTACACTCCCTTTGTCTTGACACAGTGTGCTGAACAAACTAGTTTTTTTATCAGATTTGATCTGTTGAATACCTTTTTGATGCCAATGATGATAAAGTGTTACTGATGTAGATAATGACAATGTCTGTGATCATGAAGACACTTGTATTGACACATAAGAATCTCAGATTTGAAAGGGTTAAAACATTGATTATTCAAACTAGAAACTAGAACTAGAAAGGAGAAGTTAACAATGATTAAGTTTTGTGGTTTGGGTTATGTAAATTTTTGAACTAGACAGTCGACTTGGCTTGTAGTTTCTAAACTTCCCATTGAACATTTCTCTTGAAAGCTTAACATTTTAAAAATTCCTCCTTAGTGTGTTTGTGGCTCTGGATTTTATGAAGAGAATAATAGTTGTTTAGAATGTCCTTCACCTTGTGAGGAATGTAGTGCTGTTGATCATTGTTTAACTTGTAGTCCCACTTATGAATTGGAAAACAACTAGTGTGCTTGTGGCTCTGGATTTTATGAAAACAATAATAGTTGTTTAGAATGTCCTTCACCTTGTGAAGAATGTAGTGCTGTTGATCATTGTTTGCTTTGTGAGAATGGGTTTTACCTAGATTAACATAGTTGCATACTATGTGATTAACCGTATTGCTAAGATTGCGAGAGTTCGGTTCAATGTACTGTATGTGAAAATGATGAATATCTAATACTATTGAATGGATTGTGTGAAGATAATAATCCTAATGATGGCATGAGATTCTCTAATCGATTTGAGTGCGAAGATGATAATACTTAATCAGGAGATGGATGTTTCGAAGGGGAAATTGAGCAAGATTGGGTGTGTTATCATACATCTCAAACCTCACCATTTAATAATATTGACAGATTTAAAAATATCAAG
The DNA here is from genome assembly GCA_021441625.1 of Diophrys sp. 3 WChen-2021. Lineage (NCBI taxonomy): Eukaryota > Ciliophora > Spirotrichea > Euplotida > Uronychiidae > Diophrys > Diophrys sp. 3 WChen-2021. The sequence continues at coordinate 12,057 of JAGYYO010000136.1, forward strand.
ATGTGTGAACTATATTAACTATTTGTAGGTTTGAAATAAAGACATTTAATAATTAAATAAGAAGCAGAACTTGTAACTAAGTATGAGGATTAAGATACTCATGTATTACGTCAGATATATCTTTGAGGAACCTACATTATTAAAAATTGGGTGTGCTATGGTAGTGATTAAACTAAACCAGATTTTTGTCAGAAAGCTTATTTCGCTGATTATCTTAAAGACTCTGACTCTGATTCTATGACTATGACAATAGGATTTGAAGAGTTAGTGTTTTTACCTAAAGACTTTGCCTAGTTAGTGAATGTGGATGTGACTGGGCCTCTAAGTCCCTATAGGTTCACATACTCTATTAACGAATAACCCAACACTTATGTTACATCAATTACTATTGTTGCTAATGTGACATAAACCCTACTAGGAGGGTAATAAGAAGCCTTGGTAGTCGGGTTCAATTAGTCTTCTTCATTCTATGGAGGCGAAGATCTTATTCTCTACTTGAAGTCTCTAGGACCTTACAGAATTCATCTTTAATAACAAGAAGTCTTAGACATTCCTTAAATAGATACTGTTGTAGGTCCTAGCTTCTCTAACACTATAATAATTGCCGTTTCTATAGGTGCGTTGCTTGGCTCTTTGTCAGGAAGCTCAATGGAGGACTTACTAGCAATGATTAATGCACTCCAGATTCTTCATTTTGTTCCCTTGCTTAGTTTGTATTTCCCTACTCATGCTAGAGTTATGTTTTCATATGTAGCTATAGCAAATATGGATAACTATTTCTTAAATGAATTATTTGGATTGCTTTACGATTCAAATAATCTCTAAACTAGAGAATTTAATTATAGGTTCTCAAGGCAAGGGTTCGAGAGTATGAAGATCTTTGAGAATAGTGGAGATGTTCTCTTACTGCTTATTATTCTAGTAATCATGAACGTAATCTTGATTCTTGTAGACATCTTAACTAAACTATTGTGTTCTAAATGCAAATATAGAACATAGGAATGGAAGAACAAGTTTGTGTTTGGTAACTACATTTCATTCTTCATGGAAACCTACTTGGAATTGTATTTAGCATCGCTACTTACTGTCCTTAATCAAGATTCATCCAATCAAACAGAGATAGTCAATTCTCTTGTTGGACTTCTTATGTTTATTTTCCTGAACGTCTTATTGATATCAACCATAATAGTGACTCAGTGCTATAGACATGACAATAGATTTAAGAGTCTGTTTGAAGATTTTAAACCAGGTAACTCTTAATTCTATTACATATTGTTCTTATTGAGGAGAAGTGCCCTTGTCTTATCATTGGTCTTAATGGTCGATTATCCTACTTTCTAAGTCCTCCTGTTCTTCATATTTACAATAGCCTAAGTCGTATTCTTAGTTAAATATAA
>JAGYYO010000137.1:1228-13447 GCA_021441625.1 Diophrys sp. 3 WChen-2021
AACAGAGAACCCTAAGTCTACTCCGAAGTTGAAAGGATCTTTCTCCTAAGATCCACTAGTAATTAAACTAGAATACTACTGCTTCTTTGCTTGGCCTTCTTTTAGCTTGAGTTCTTCCTTTCTCTTTTGAGTCAATTCCTTCCATCATAGTCAAGCAACTCTAGAACTTACAGTATTAGATTCTTACGATGCCTGATAATCATCATCAGATATCTGTATTTCTTTAATCATATTTAATTAATTATACATTAAGGAAATCCCTTAAGTAATTCCATATACATCCTTGCTTAATTCTATTAATGCTTTTACAGATAACCTGAAGCACTTTTACACAGGAAATGGAAGGACCTTGATAGAACACGTCAGATCCCTATGGCAATCTATTAATTAATAAGGATACAGCTCTTATGGAGAAGGTAAACTAGAGAAGTCTAGCAGCGAAGTTTAAATCGAAATCAGAGCTTCACAGGATATTGTCTATCGAAGGAGGATACTATCTCCCCCCTGTAGACAACATAGATATCGACTACCTGAAGGAGGTATGCCAGGGCAAGAAGAAGGTAAGGTACAATGGTATAAAATCCTCAAGGTTCTCAAGGGCAAGGAGGCAAGAGTATGCCAAATCCCCCATTACTAAGGGCTTCGAGTCTCGGATATGTGGGACTTTGCCAGAGATGATGAAGTAATCAAAGACTATCTTCCCGACTACAAGAAGACCAAGAAACCTGACAGAGCCTGGTTGGCTAACCTCGTAAGGTTGTATCTGTTGATGTACTAGTGCTATTCTCTGAAACCCGAGGTAATGACAGCGAAGGTTAGGAAGTCGATGGAAGATAGGCTCGAGTCCCTTAACTAGAGCTAACCTATCTACGCTGAGCTTAACTCTGAGATTGCCTCCGTACTGAAGAACTCCAAGGCTTTCGCATGTAAGTCGAATGTCTTCACCTAATCCTAGCTGGAAAAGGGAAAGTAATCAATCTAAGCGAGCTCAAGAGCAAGAAGAGGAAGAATGAAGTAGGCGTTGGAGAGCTAGTGAAAAACAACGAAGAAATCAAGTAAGATCTCAATGCCTCTATCAGAGAGAATACTGCACTGAAGAGAGAGCTAGACAAGCTCAGAGAATCCCTACTTGATCATGACAGGAACAAGGGCATGATGGGAACACCAGGGAAGAAACCTTTCACCCCCAAGAAGGACGAAGACATGGGCTTAGGAAATGTGGGGATGAGAAGAAAGCAATGAAGCAGTCGATGCTTATTATTATTAAATTAAATAGACTTATGTCGTCAAAGAAGGATAGAGAAGCCAAGTACACTCGCTACAAAGAACAAGGCTACTAGCACCATGATGGCATTACTTATACATTCAAGGAGAGAAAACAGGCCAAAATGCTCTTTAAGTGCCCAGCGGCCAAGTAATGTACAGCCATCCTTTAGTTTGCCTTTTCTAATCAAAGTGCTAAGCTAAAGAAAAGACACCTAAAGGCTTGTCCTCTAGGTTAGCAGGCAACTCCCTAAGTCAATTCAGAGGAAGACTCAAACGGATAGGGGAGCAGTGATTAGAAGGAAGCGTCATAAGTTGCAGAAATAGAAGACAAGGGTGAGGGCTCTCCACTTGACTAAGGATCTGAGGAGTAATCATAGATATCCTAAGAAGAAGTTAAGCAGGCAACATGGATATGGAAGTTCGAGCTTAACTTCCTTCCCTCAAGACTATCTATGTCAACAATGCTAGAGATGCCAGTGGGGGGAAGTGTACTCTTGGGAAGGAAGAAGATCAAGCAGACCTTTGAGGGGCAGGTCAATGACATCATGCACACGAGAGACTGGGATGTGGATCTGGCAGATGAGAACATGTGCTTTGTCAACTCAGAGATGAATCTTCAGAGAGTGATGGCAGAGATGACTATCAATGTGATTGTCTATGTCAAGGACTATGCAAAGTTCAAATGATTAAGTGATTAATGATTATTATTTAACAATAATTAACTGAGGGACATATATCCTATGTCAAAAATTTAATGAGGGATATATATCCTGTGCAAATATTAATATTGATAATATATCAGAGTTGAATAATAATAATACAGTATTGAATGAAAAGTGGGGCACTCTCATTAATAGTAGTCTCTAAATAACACAGATCTGTCCTGTATATGAGAAGGAATGATAGTCCAGATAAGGATAATAACTCTCTAATATTAATATGTAGTTTAGTAATCAAAATTATACAATTTAAACATTAAAAGCCATTAGTGCATGCATGTACATATCTAAAATCGTGATCAGCATCCACGAAATTAGATATGTACATACATGTGGGTCCAGCTGTATAGTATTTAATGGCTCTCGAAGTCAACTATTATAAAAATATTCATGGATTAATAAGTAATATAATAAGATAATGATAATGATGTTAGAGTTAGAGCAGATTCAATTTCTGTATTTGACATTATCGGATCTGGTGTTACCAAAGAACACCTATTAAGGATGTATAAATAAGCTGATTATGAAGTCCCAGAATATAGATATGTTTCCTTAAAAAGTATTATTGAGAATGGGAACTACTACTCATAACCTAGATATCAACCAAAAAGAGATCCTAAAAGGAATGAAGAACAATTATGATTTTAAACTCTCTATGATATTATTACACTCTAATAAATGTGCAATGAGAAGTCAGAAACAATTAAACAATTTAGTTAATCATGCTTTTTCATTAACAGATCTCTTTCTTGAATTCTCTCTTTTCTCTTTTTTATCAAGAAAGAGGAGCTCTTTTCTCTCTTCTCTTTTAAGCCATCTTAGAAATGCTCATATACATTCTTGCTTTCGGGGCATCCCTCTTCTAAGGCCAATTGGAGATTCCATCTCATGTCTTGGTTCATTTAAAGATGAAGGGCATCCCATGGAAGCGGCCATTGTAAAAGATTGTACTCAGTTGACCTTTGATGGGTCATGAAGGCTGTGCTCCACTTCAATGTTATCATGCTAGGGCACATCACATCAAATGGGTTTTCAGAGCTGTTGAGAAGGTCTTCAAGTCTCCATCTGGAGGAGTCCTCCCTTCAGATAGAATTCCTCTGTTAATTAGAGAAATTTTCTGGAGATTTGCATCCATCGATAGCTCTCTTCTCTTTTCTCTTTTTAAGGAACTCTTTTAACTCAGTTGGCTCCTCTTTTTAGAGCATTTATTCCCTGTAAAGAGGAGCTCTTTTTTCATCATTGAGCTCCTCTTTTTGCTCTTCAATAAGATTAACATCTCATCAAGCCCTTAGATCCTCAACATTGATGAGGCTATCCTGACAAACAAGAGATGAGGTCCTTTCATTGCTGTCGGAAGGAGTGATAGACCATCTCAAAGTCCCATCTCAGACTCTGCATCTTCCCTCAGATAAGAAGGAGCCTCCATGATGGAGTTGAGTAGGAACATCATCCTTCGCTCCATTCATTGGAGAGACTTCGCTCTTTTTAAACCCATCTCCTCATTTATTAATAAAAGAGAGAACATACTATATTGATTATTGTCTCAGATTTAAAAATTTACTTTATAGTCAACTTGTAAGAGTTAAAGGATCTGGAATTTTATAAGAAATTATTTGTACAATAATATCCTGATTTAACGAACAAACTATCATTCTATACATCCTCTGGATGGAAGCGATCAATAGTAATCGCATCTTAATTAATATTGTTCAGAGGATCTAAGAAATGATGTATTAAATTTATTGAAGGTAAGAGGCTTTTATAGGGATAGAAAGAATCTAACTTAATAAATTAAGATAGAATCATGAGCGATATTTTTAATAATTATTATGAGATATACGGCGAATACTTAATCCCCTCTGCACTCCTAATCCACTAAGTATTAGACAGATAATTCAGATCTACTTGTGTAAAGTGTCATCTTAAAGATTGTGCAAATAAAACCTTTGTTAATTCTGTGATCAACCAATTCACCTTAACTGCCTGGATAAGCTCATTCGCACTCGGCAAACACAAAGAGTCCCTATTGGGGATTATTTAGATGTATCTATGCAATAATCCTAAGAAGCCCTGTCTACCTTTCCCTAAAAATCCAACTAAGGTCTTTGATTCTCATCCCTAGCAATACGAACTTTTTACTCAAATCGAGGAGGCCATTAGAAAACCTGGTGCTTACATTAATATGTTGAAAGAGAGAAATAAATAATTGAAGATAGATAATGATACATTAAAAGAGAATCATTTAAAACTCTAGGAAGATCATTAAAATATATAAGAGGATCTGGCAAAAGCTAATGAAGCTATAGATTCACATAAATTGCTAGTGAAATAGATGTTCGATATAATTACAAGGAATGCAAGATCAGAGAATAGAGCTATTGACATGTTGGGAGAGGAAACTTATAATCTTATAAAAAAAGATTATGCTAATGAGAATGAAGCGTAATAGCAATAGGATCATGAGCCAGTAGATGAAGGCTAAATTGATGCAAGGGCAGAGACCCCCATTGTTAAGTGTGTATTTTCAAAAAAGAGGACAAGAATCTTTTAGTGAATTAATATCAAATACATTTCTATAAGGTGAAATTTATCCATAGGTACTTGTGCACTTTCTGAGAGTAATGCATTTTATAAAGGGTCTCAATGGAGATCGAATGTCTTCAATCTGAAGTGGTTCTTTTGAAAGAAGTTCTTCTACAAATTCAAAATTGAGATTGTTAACCATCACTTTAACTATTTAGCTTTAGTTACTCTATATCAATGAATTAAATCCTACAAATGTAGTTCTATTTAAGGCAGAGTCAATCACAATTGTTTTTAATGCAAGTAATCTATTCAATTTAATCTATTCATTCTTAAATAGCATCCTATAATTTGAACTGAGAGTTGTTGTCTAGGATGAGGACTCAAGTATGTGTCATTTCTTGATGTATCTAGATTTACTTACGCTGGAGGAAGAAAACAATTTCCAGTAGCTGTTGAATACATTGAGTTACGTTTAATCTAAGCTGTAATGCTAGCAGAAGGTAGAAAATCATACTTCTATATGTTAACTCTTTCAGTTCTCCCTGACTTAATTAATCTTTCCTATTATCACAGGACCCATGGCTCCAGAAAGTGTATGAAAGACACTCAACTTTGAATTGTTTAATATAATTAAAAATAGACTTATTCACAGATTAAATGTCTCAAATTTAAATTTTCTTATTCATTGATTGATTTAAAGGAAGATGGCGTCAAAGGAGGTCTTCCAATACCATTTATGGAGGTAAGACCGTGCTTAAGAGGAAGCATGCCACTTTAACTGTACCCAAAGTCTCAGTTCATGAAATGATCTTCTGTTTCTTTGGTCCAAGCAGCTGTTGAAGATGATTCAAGTGTAAGTCCGCAGAAAAGAAGAAATTTTCCTACGTTTCAGGCAGAGCAGATGCCTATTGTCGAACAGTTCGCAAAGCTACTCAAACTGGTTAGCCCTGATCAGATTTCTTGTGGCTCTTTCAGGAAAGAATTTAGATGTAATCGGTTTTGGCCTTAAAAAAGTCTGCTCAGGACAAAACTGATTGAGCAGATTCTCTGGAGATTCAATCCTTGAGCCGTCCTTCTCTCCCATAGCATCTCAGGTGCTTACCGTCTTAGCGGTCACTCCTAAAGTCCTCAATGTGCTAACAGGCCAAGGGTTTTGGCACAAGATTATATTTTGTTTCATGTTTTACACTTTTTGTGACTATGAAACCGGATTTGAGTGAAACCACAGAAAGATGGCATACAGAAGATGGCTGCCAACGATCTCAAAGACACGAGTTGCCTGTTTGGAAGGCTTTGACGATATATGAATACATTAACGTCCCCATTTTTACAACTGTAACAAATTAATTATTAAATCAATATGGTTGTCTGGGGTTTGGTGTTTCATACACCTTTCTGTATCAAAGCCTCCATTGGTATTCATTCTTTCTTTCAATGTCTTTAAGATATTTCTATTGTAATATTGGTAGATTTTCTGCACTAAGGCATACAACACAAAGGGATAGGGGTGTCATTGTTAGAGGAGGGCCAATTCGGAAGAGTAATAGTGTCCGCCTCCTCTCGAGCAACTCCATTTAAGCCCCCTATCAACTTTATCGAAGTAATATCAGAGATGCCAATATTTCCAGAGCTGTCGACTCAGTATTTTTCCAATGATCAACCAAGGATGTATCCACTCCCTTTGATCTCCTTGGTATTAGACTCACTCGGAGTCATCACCTATCTCTTTGAAGTGTTATCAAGTGGTTCATCTAGACTAGCTCGACAACATCCCATGAGCACTACCTTAGATCTTAATCACTGTAATGTATAGCACTCATCAGAGTCAACACCTCAGAGTTTGAATAATCGCTAATACTCTTATCCATCCATCCAACTATGTCTGATTGATTGGACTGAGGCACCTTCTCACTACACTATTGTTAGTCTTAGTACTTTGACCCATTGACCTTCTTCATTCTTAGGATCATGTTTATGGTTCTTGAACTCCCTGCTCATATAGATTCACTTGAATCGCAGCACCTGGTTTGAGGTAAGAAGGATTGGGATCATTAGAATGGAATTTTTCTATTGATTGTGTCGCTGTGCCCAAATATTATTCAAGACTGTCAGCCATAGCTTATAGTTCAAAAAGAATCACAAATACACTAAAAGATTCACTAGGAACCCCCAGTCTATGGATTACTGATAGTACATTGAAACATGACTTAGTTGATTCATCTAATATATCATTCACGATGTCAATATGAAAGCCAGCATTAAGAAAGAAGGGGATCGAAAAATAGTTTAATATTGATCAACAACAACAACTTATCCTTTCTAATCAAGGGTTTCTTTTCATCTAAAGTGACAGTGGATTTATGCTTTGAATTGAATACATCTTGAATTAATAGATTGGGACCTCTCTTATCACTCGTTCTATCCTCTGACCCAAATGACGTCTAGACAATCATTGAGTAGCTATCCACCTCCAATATACAAGATAAGATAAGAATTTACATCATTTCATCAACACACTGTTCCTAATTTAAATAATGACTTCACAACTATAGGAACATTCACATTTCGCCTTATACCACTTATCTGTGAGGAATTTGCCAAACTAATATGTTGTCTATCAACTAGGCCATCCAGGAAGTTGGATCCTGTCTAGTAGTAGCTTCTAGAGTGCATAGTGGGGAATCCCCTTGTCTAGAATCCTGAGATTCACGGTACCTGCCCTTACGCATCCCGAAACAAACGAACTCAGGTTCTTTTTTTCCCACAAATATGCTCCAAAGAGCATTCATTTAAGAATATTAGATGATCAATCTCTATATCTGTTAGTATTAACATTGTTATGGCTAATTACCTAGACCTTGATAGGATAGCTCTTCTATAAGCATTAGCTATCACTCGGCGAGGAAAACATGTTAGTAAGAAACCTAAATGTAAAGATATACTTAAGGAATTAGTGCAGGAAATTATTAGAAACAGCATCACTTGAAGTATACTTGCTAAGAAGGATATGGTCAGACTTTATTGCTTGACTAATTGACAAAAGATAGATAACTATTGAAGTCAATGCATAGTTTAATGCTGGATGAGATAAACTTGGAAAAACCCCAAAACCCCAAAACCCCAAAGTCAAAGAGTCAAATCCCCCAGAATGGGGAAAGGAATTACTATAGACCGCGAAGACAACAAGAATAAGGCTCCAATTGCTAACCATAGTGAGCCAAATAAGTCAAAAGAAGAAGTTAAGTTATGTTAAGTTAAGAATAATCATCATGTATGGTTAGGTTATTTTGCTTGACTCTCGGTAAGTTCTCCTTCCTTTCTCTAATTGAGTGAAATAATCACTCTTTCATCTTCATTGTTCATTTCTTCATGTACTGGCTCTACCTCAATCAACATGTCCTCCTCTCCATCCTCTTATTTAGTGACCTATTAAGCCATCCAGAAAAAGAAGAAGTTAAATTTAAATCAGCTGAATTGCCGCCAACTACTGAAACCTGTGAATAAGACTCAGCACACCCTGAAGAACTAATACAATCTCAAAAACTGTAGATGTTGAAGTAAAAGCAACAGAGATGCAACAGAACGGCCAACAAACACGTCACTATCCACAAATACATTGGAAGAGCAGCAAAACAAAATAGACAAGAGTACATGGAGGCCATCATAAATGAGAAAAGAGATGAAAGACTAAACAGGGCTAGGAATGCAGGAATGAAAAGGATTGGAACGAAACAAAGGAAGCTGAATTGCAAGGCCCCAGGTCAAATGATCTTAACTCCTTTTAGGAGGTTTAAGAACATGAGAAGTTATAAACCAAACCAGAAGGACTGCCTCCAGCCACCCAAACGCCCGGACAGTAAGTTATCACTCTCATCGGGAACAGAGAATGGGCACACGCAGGTAAACTGAAGCATCTAGTGACAGGAGAAACAATCCTAGAAGATAAGACACTTCTGAGAATCCCAGGACAAATACAACGAGACAAGGGATGCGCTGAGAGAGTACGGATACTCACTTGTTTTCTACAAGGGAACGAAGGAGCAAGCAGGCAACTTCTGATTCCTTGAAGCGAGTGAAGCGAACGCCGCCATGACTGAGTGGAAAAGGATTTATATTAATCTATTTAATTAATAAGATATGAAGCAAACGTCCAGGGAAGGACGGTCGAATACAGATCACCTCGCTGTTTAATTAAAAGCACAGAAAGTGACAGAACCATTCACAATCATCAACTGGAACATCAGATCAGCCAAAGAGCGACACAATAGAAGAGCACTCCAAGCGATAGCCATTACAACAACAACCAGACATCATACTACTACAAGAAACATGGATGCCCAATGATAACTATGATCTGGTCAAAGGCTATACGCAGCACCTCACAGTACATGACAAATACAGAGGGATTGGTGTGCTCGTTAACAGGAAACTAACATCGACTAAAATACTGTAGACTGATAATAATCTAATGATAGTAAGAATACATAACCCACAGAGTAATTAAACTATACTTGCAGTTAATATCTATTCAAACCCCACAAGTATAGTCAACCAATAAGTCGTACAAGCATTACTTCAAGAAAGGTGCTTCTTCGTCATTGGAGGGGACTTTAATCAGGATGCCGGATAAGTCAGGAAGATGGTAGCCAAAGCTCCAAAAGACGTATACATCACTGACTTGGAAACGAGAGGAACATCTAAGATTGACATGATCATCACCAACCTCCCAGGACCGCATCAAGACCAAGTCAAAGCCCTGGGAACGAGTGACCACAAAGCAATTATACTCACAACTCATTTGCCGAAATATGAAATGAAGTTAATAAGAGAACACGTGATTCCAAGAAAGAAAATCCTCAAACTATTCAGCGAACAGAGACTCAACAAAGAGAAAATATGTAGTGTACCTTCCATTTAGGAATGCTATCCCTCACACACAGAACAAAGAAGAGATCAAACTTAGTGCACACCATCCCAAATTGATACCTCATGAGTATACCTACCTCCACGGAGAGGAATTAGTCAACATAATTAATAAACGAACAGTCATTGAGAGAGCAAGAGACATTGACGAACTTGTTAGACACAATGGAACTAACAATACTCAAAAAGTATTTGAAATTCTTAAGAATAAGTTTGGATTCAAGAAAACAGCTCCTTTGTGATCAAAATACGAACTGAGACAGGCACAGTACTCTCAGGACAGGAGAGCATAGATGCTGTTATGAATTATATTGCCAATACAATGAATGCTGATTATGATATTGAAACCATTAGACAGACACAGAGTGTGCGAATGACAGATGAACTTATCGAATTAATAAGGGAAAAGGCTGATATAGCGATTGCGAATACTGGGTGCGGTAAGGCACTTGGGGTGGACCTCTTCCCAGACGATTGATAACTAATCCGACGTTCAAGCATAGAATAGTGTAATTCATTGTGCAAGTGTTTCAAGGAAAATAGATACCAGATTATCTGAAGACAGCAAGAATGATACTACTGAGTAAAACAGGCAAAACAACAACTCATCTCACTGAAATAAGAGTGCTATCGGTTCTCAGCCCGATCCTTAAAGTCTTAGAAAAAACTATCCTAGAACTCATAAAAGAAGAAGTATGGAAGTACATTGGCTCAGCACAGACAGGGTTCCGACCCAGGTATGGAACTCAAGTGAATCTACACTAAGTCACCAATAGAATCCAGACTGACGTTAAGAACAAGAACAAGTAATCATGCTTTGCTACCATTGACATTGAAAAAGCATTTGACAGAGTTGACAGATAAAAGCTCATGAAGGCCCTACGAAGATTCATAAAGGCATCAACAGGAGACATTGACAGAGATATTGGTCAAAGTATCTGTAGGATGGTAGAAGACCTCTATTCCAATACGAAGTTTTCACTAGAAGGGAGAACAGTCTCATACACGAAAGGACTATTCTAGGGTGGAGTCCTCTCTCCCATCCTCTTTGCATTACTCATGGAAGCAGTAATGAGGGAACTTCCCCAGGATTTAGTGCATAAACATATATTACTTTACGCTGATGACCTCCTATTGTATGCTGATAACCCATAGTAGCTCAAAGTAATCATTGAACTTATACAATCATCCCTAACTAAATGGGGACTCAAAGTATATGGGGCCAAGACCAAGGTGGAACACTACGGTGACTAAGAACTAAATAAGTCATGTGAATAAAACCCTCCTAGACTATACTCTATTTAGGCGTTCCAATAGGATACAGTATGATGGAATCATTAAAAACATAAAATAACTGCTTAAAAGAATTTTTAACTTCTCAAAGAACAACATGAGAGGAATCACTGATCCAGTTAGCTCAAAGAGAGTGTTGGATGCATATATAATGAGTTGGATAAAATACAACACCACTCCCCATGTGAACAGTGGGTTGATTGATTGATTGATTTAACTTTAAAGATGGAATTAAATTCCACGAGTTTTATCCTCAGGGGAAGACACAAGGGGATCCCTCTGCCCATGTCTTTTTGGGAGGAGTTCAGCCTTGGGCAGGAGGCTGAGAAAGCTATGTTACATGAGGGGAGGGGTCATGGTCCGTCAGATTCCATCTGCGAGGACATTTTCTGACAGATTTTATCTGGCGACCCCTTGTTTTTCAGAACCAGATTCGATCTGAAGGGGGACAATCCTGGCAGAGTTAATCTGACCAAACTTAAATGATTCATCACCCTAACAGTGGGTTACTCTCTGAGATGGATTACTAGTCTTTATGCAACTACATTAAAGAAGATGTTCAAGACACCACTAAATATTAAGATCTAACATCTTCAGAGTGTCTACCCACTAGACACACTATACTAACAGATTAAAACACAGAACATAAGGACAGTGAAACTATTATAAGAAAATGCTAAAGCAAGAAATCAGTTCCAGAAGGTAGATGTAACTGGTCTTGAATGGAAGAACATAATCAAAGACTATGTCACGAGAACCCTGTGCAAAAGAAATGAGAGAATAAAGATCCGACTACTGAGGGAAAGCCAAGGTAAATGGAGTACATTAATGAGAGTTCTAGCTCCAAGAATATATGTAAATAAGTAACCTTTACACTGTGAATGTAATTATGTACTGAGCCCAATGTCCCACCCTCTAAATAAGTGCAAAATAAGTAAAGACTGTAGTCACCTGCAGCATATGATAAATCGTGAATACTATACAGATCGGAAGGTGAAGACAATTATGAATTTGGCTCTAAAAATTAGTAAATATATAGATAACCTGGAGCAATCACAGTAATAATAATTAAAAAGTAGAAAATGATCAACTCTCTCACCCCCTAAAACTCTGTAATGAGTAAGCAAGACACCTACAATGTGATAACAAGACTAGGTAGATAAGCTAAGAAACACTCTAAGATGAACCACGTAAAACATGTAGCAATGGGATTAAACTAGTAGAGGAATTATAAATGGCAGCTGTCATGGAAGTCACAATAGGTAACTGCTATCTACGGAAGAATGACCCCATGCATTTATTGGAGATGTTGTGATTCACAAAGAACCTGTGGAAGGATACAAGCAACCAACATCTTATATGAGGTTGTCTACATCCCAAATTAAATCCTGGAATAAGTGACCATTAGCAACTATAATGAATTAATAAGAGTCATTGAAGAGCATGCTATGGTATGCTACCTGTCACCGTTCATGATAGGATAATTGGAAGC
>JAGYYO010000138.1:0-13430 GCA_021441625.1 Diophrys sp. 3 WChen-2021
GGCGTGGCATTCCTGCGCTTCGGGTGTCTCAATGTTTGATGCCGAAGATGACTGGATAGTTTCATGATCTTATATGGGTTTGACCGCGTCCTCCATTTTAAATCTCGAGTTAAATCAATTTTTTCACCATTGTCTTAATTTAATAATTAAAGACGTATTGATTGGAAATCTCAATCTCAAGTTGTATGTGTATTTTAAAATATAATTAAAATGAATAATAGATTATCTTAAGCTAAGACTCTGTTAGAAGAGACAGACACTTGTTGAAAAGTTATAATAAGAATACTAGAATGCTAAGGTTAAGATTAGGGATTTAAAGGTGACATTGAAGTAATATTAGAAACTTAAACAAATATTAAATGGATAAATAAGATTATATGATAGAGTCTTCTGTGCATTCATTAAAGAATCGTTTAATCTATATACTTATAAGTCAGAATACTGGAGAACAAAGAACCTAAATAAATGTAGCAATTCTAAAGTCCAAAAGAAAAATTAGTTTGAAGGATATGTAGGAATATTTATATTCTATGCATATTTCTTTTTTACCTACTACACAATGGATTATTCCAAACCCTAGAAGATAGAATTGACTTACTGGAATCAGTAAATGAAGAGATAAGAGAAAACAAATAATCAGAGAAATTAAATGTTGGGAATCTAAGAGACGCAATGATTGAAATAAACTAGATTGAAATAGAACTTCGAAACATCATTCATTATGACAAGAACCAGTTAAAAGTACACAGTACCTCTACGAGCAATTGATTCCAACACTTACTATCCCAAATGCTTAAAGAACTTAAACCTCCCATTCACAAAGACTCTCTAAACAACTCATAAATGAAATACTTCATCCAATATCTAACTCATTAATTATTAGAACACCTGATCTAAAAGATTATTGATGACTCATTCATTAAGAGAATAGAAGAGATGCCCTCTAATTATTCATTGATGATTATCCAGCATGAAGGGACACCTCTCGATGACCAGGTGGGTTCGACTCAGTCGAGGTCGATGATTTGTGACCTTGAAGTGCGTAACGAGCTCGACCTGGTAACACCCATGATATTGAACTGACATGACAAAACCGGAATCGCCTGGTGGGCAAAAGAAATCTCAAATTCATCTTTGCCCCAACTTGGTAGGAGTCTTGATACCTTTCGGTGACTTCGAAGAGATGAAGTGGATGGAGATTAAGGGGTATATATTAAAATCATTAATAACACATTACTAAGGTTAAAATAGAGAGAATTAGCAATCGAAGAGGAAAACCAAAGAGGATAAGTTACATTAATCTGTGAAATAAGTGCAAAGGCATATGACCCAATATCCATCTCTTCACAATAATTAGAGTCCTATGCTCCCTCCTCCCATAAATTCCTCGACTTAATCCACGCATCAATTGACCCATACTAACTTCAACTCCGCTCTATCCATGATGAAAGACCCTTAGCCCCCCATCCTCCTGCATCTTCTCCTTCCACTTCTTCTCTACCTCCCTATGAATTATATTCTCTTCATCTCGTCACAAGAACCAATGTAATCAATACCCAATATTCAACAACACTGTCTTGTTGATCCAAATAAAGATTTATATATTTCACCTCCATTCCTTTTCTTATGCAGCATCCTTAATCTATTCATCCACGCTTTAGGCATAGAATTCCAGATCAACACGCGTTCGATTGGAATATATAAATAAATGAAAAGACATTACAAAGATCTCAGATGATTAAAGAGACAGGAGGAGGAATAATGTGCTCCTCTTTGGTAAGGCATCATGCAACATTGTAAAGAAAGTCTGTACGCTTGTACTAGATGTGGACTTAGACATTATTTCTTCCAACCCTTTCAAATTAGGACAATCTACTCTCAAGACCTACATCTCTTTACTTAATAAAGTTATGATGAAAGATATCAATGATAAAGCTAGACCTCAGTAAGTATACTTTTTTTTTAATGCACTGCCTCAATATTAGAACACAAATTAGGCCCATTTTTGGGATAATGAATGACATGAAGGCTGACAATGTGGAAAGGTTATTCGGAGAATGGTAGAGATGATTTCTCTCATAAATAGCGATGGAACAATCTTGGTCAGATATTTAACTGGGATCTTAGTTGAACTTTACCATCTGACAACTACCATTCGATATGAATGTGAATCACCAGAAAGTGATTCATTTAAACAAACTAGAGGTGTAGAGGCTATTCCTGTACTAGAACTAGAAGATGGAAGAATACTAGTGTAGATCGATACTTAGATGTATATCTATGAAGTATTCTTTAAAGGAAGGAGGAAGGAGATAGAGGATAGAAAATGGGTGATGATGTATGGGGGTGGAGAGAAGGCAAATGAGGGGAGGTAAGAGGAAACGGAGGGCTAGGGACGTTATTTAATGAAGTGGAGAAGAGGATGGAAGGGAGCGGGAAAGGGGATTGGAGGTCGAAGGGGGATTGTCAATTAAGGACATTCTATTTCTATACGAGGGGAAGATTCTAATGGGAATAATGAGGAGATAATTATATTCCTTTAACTTATCTAATTTATCAATTAATATAGTTCAGCTTCTAAATCAGGTATTAATTTATTGATTTCTTCTACTTCTATATTACTACTTTCATTCTTATCTATCTATGTCCTCCATAAAACCTTTTCACTCTAACTGTCAGGAGAATCTCCTGGAACTATATAGTAACTTAAACAGCCTTTGTCAAACAACTATTTAACTCTTGCTCTTACTGAACAATTCTTACATTTTACATTTACATTTGCATAATAATTAAATAAAACCTTAATGGAGTAGGCAGTACCTTGTCTGGTCTCAGTAGGAGTGTCCAGACTGTCCAGACTGTCCAAAGCTCCATCGTGTGATTTGAATTCAGACATCGACTGAGTAAGACTTTGCCCCTGTCACAGTCTTTGCAGACTTCATCAACATTAGTGACTAGGTCTCCTTTCTTATCTGAATGAGAAAATGTCTCAAAGGTGGTGCTTTCTACTTTATAGCCTTTTAGTTCTGCATGCACGAGAGAGAAACAGTCGTTCTTGTCCGTCTCTATTCCATTAAATAATTTTTAAACTTAATGGTTGTCTTTTACAGGATTAACTGACAGAACTCCAACATTATCTATGTCAACCTTTTTTGAATCTCGTTTTGGCGGTGATTTGGTTTTCACTCGAGTAAGGTGGTCTAGCACTCCACATGTTTTCGTGGAGCTCCGTTTTGCTTTCGCAGCCTCGGGTTAGCTAGCTGCTGGCACTGCTTCACCTCTTTTTCCTCCAAGCAGGACAAGGTCCAGCATGGTTTGAACAATTACATGAGCAACTGTATGACACTGACTGCACAGCAGTATATTCAACACTGTTATCTGCATTTCAAAGTGTTTCATCTAATTCTCATACTTCTCTGGCAAGGTTAGTTGAGTTCCATGATGATAAAAGCATTGAAAAAGGCCAACAATAGCTTGTTCCGAGGCATCTTCTCCCATATTTGAGTGCAAGCGCCCATGAAGGCTTGGATTTCCATGGTGTATTCAGTGATGGTATGCTGGTTTGAGTCTACGTCCTCCCAATGATAGTTATCTTAATTAAATTTTGAAATCAGAGTGAAGTTCTTTTCACTGAATGCGAGCATCTCTACTCCAGGAGGCAAAGGGTTCCAATGCAGCTGAAAGGAACACAAATTTGGATATTTTTGTTTGTTGGCGGTCTTTTTGTGTATTTTTTTATAAAAAATATCATCTTCTTTTCTAGCACACTTAAGAGATTTTGATGATCACGGAGAACCTCCAGAGTCTATGAACCCAGAATTCTTCAATTACATCAGGAGATTTGTTTCCTTTTTCATTGCTGAATGATCTTTTACTTTCGATTTTATTCTCAATGGATAGCTCTCTGATTCTCTAACAACCATTGGATGGATCTATTGATACAGAAACAGCTAATCATGAAATACCTATACTCTTGTCTCATTGTTTCACATTTTTTATTTAAATCACAAGTCAATCGATTTTTAAAGAAAGAATCTTTATGGGGGATATTAGGTTAAGAGGGGCTTCTATTAGCAGAATATGGGAAGGGAAGAGAAACACTGTACTTTGAGTAACTAACTATAACTTTAATAGCCTAGATGAATGCTTTAAATGAGGACTCACTTACATCAAAAGAGGATTAGTCAGTTGAAGTATGGATTGCTTCACATGTATATTTAGTTAATGACTAAGTGATAGACAGCTGAACCAAACACTCTTGGATCATCTTTTGGTCCTTTTCTGCCATGATGTCTAATAGCTAGTATCTCACTAGTCTATTATATCGTTCTCTCCTCTGAGACTCTCCTCCTAATGCATACTATATCTGTCATTCTTACTCCTGTCATATCTTAATAGGCAAGTACTTTAGTTAAGTATAAATATAATTAAATGTTCGTCAGTAGAGGATGGGAAGTAGTGGATAGATAGACCTTTATTGTTAGTAACTCAAGGTAGAGAATCTAACCCTTACCCTTCATCACAGTTTAGAGATTTTATAGGTCCTAGAGTAAGGTTTAGAACCTAGACCCTCCCATGATCATTACAATCTTATTCTGATATAGATGCTTCTGAACAATCTTAATCCTTTACACAGATCATATAAGCAAAGAACCTTCCCCTTGACAAACAAGTACTTCTTCTCTCTATTTACCTCTTAACATCTATCTACTCTTCCTTCTTAATTAGTCCTTCTGCCTCAGTAAAAGTAGCAACTCCATAATGAATCATTTATAATATTAATTAATTCACAGTTAGGAATATACATTGAAGAGTAATTATTAATAGCATGAGTGTAGAATGTATATAGTTAGAGGATTAGATTTGAGAGAATTGATAATAGAGATAAAAGATAGAGGATTCACTTAATGCTCATTAATACTAATATGCTGCAACAATGAAGAAGAGAGCGTTAAAATGGGATGATGAATTAAAACTACTGGATGTTGATTTATAAATATGTAAACTTCAATGCAGAGAAGCTTAACAGGCATTGAAATAAGATTTAGACAATGTTAACCAATACAAATGAGATATAGTAATCTAATTAATGAAGATAGATCTTCACCATTCAGAAGACAGTCCATTAAATAACCCACACAAAGCCTTCATACATGTAACCTCACCCTCCTACTAGAAATTCTCTTCCTTACTCCTCCAACCAATCCCTCCCAGAAGTAACCACCACCAACTACACCCCATTAATCACCACTACACTTCCTTCAACTACACTCTCCCTTCGCATTCCTCCAACGTATTAGATACCTATTCCTTATTCTCTCCATTGAATCCTTAATAGAATATCCTTTCTCTCGATTACGGACTTTTAGATATATTAAATCTAACTGATTCATTAGTTATGATAATGTGTGTATTAATGTATGATTACTTCATGTGGTAGTATAGCTATTGGGAAGAGTGGTCTTTACTTAAGATTAGGGATGTGGGTTGCTTATTGATGTTCAATTGACAGAGGTTTTATAACTGGTGTTTGGGAGGATAACTATGATATTTGGATTGGAGAGGAGGTTGGAGAGGATGACAGAATTGTCACTGGAAGAAGGGGTGATTACAAGAGGGGATGGGAGGGGGTTTAGATTAATGGGAGTAGTGATAGTGAAGAGGAAGGGTCTTCTTGGTCATTGGAGGTTCACTTAAGTGACTGCATGTTGAATATACGGATCTACTTTTATTCTACTAATTAAGTTTATTATATTCATGTTGAAACCTAATGTGTTATATTATGTCATACTCTAACAATATACTTCTAAAAAGACTAATCTTACCTTTCTTTCTTTCCCCATTTATATTATCCTTACTTTTCTAGAGTTTAATCCACTACTTCATTAATAAAATGTCTGTCGAGGAAGGCTTTCTTGAAGGTTATATTTTAATTCGATAGCTAGGGTTAGTACTTAGATATGATTATTTAAAACCAGTGACATGAGTAGCAGTAGTATTTCCACCATAATAGATGAAAGAAGAGCTAAGTCTAGATGATTGAGTTCAACTCTTGGAGACTGTGTTTCTATTCTTCATCTTCCTTTCTCTTCTCAATTAATTAGCCAATTATATTTTTAATAATGGAATTCCTATAAACAAGAGGCATGCTCTAATCCATTATTTCTTAATATACATTGCTCTATTCTCAATCTCTCTGAGATAACCATTTAAATTATCTCTTAATTCATTTCAAAATACATCTTTATCAATATGAGTGATCTCTAACATAGACAACGCACATTAGAATACCTTAATAGCATATCTATATGGTATCTATAATGAGCTTAAATACTAATATATAGATGTTAATGGCTATACTTAGTCTTTATACCTGATATGATAACAGATAGAATAAAAAGAATTACAGAGAATGCCTTATCGTTCTCTTTTGATCTAATGTAGAGAAACAGGAGACATTCTAGTGCTTCTTTCTATAAAAGTGTTATTTAGATAAATACTTATCTTATATAACAATTATAGCTTAAATTAAAGCAATAGATCCTTCATTGTCATTACTAGCTTCCTTCTACAATGCTTCTGCATCAAGTGCTTTAATAGATTCATCTGCTTTCCCTATCATCTTTGTTTCCTCTAACCTTCTCTTTACATTATGTACAGCTATCTTCTTCATCTATTATCCCCTCATTACATTTTTAACCTAATAAGGCAATTTTAACCACGTCTAATTCATTAGGATCACATTCACATTCATAGCCATAGATATGAGCTATATTCTACTGTCAATGTATCAGGATCTCTTCTCCTTGTTTAAATCTGAGAGTATTATGTTATGTTGGCATTGGAAAGACATGAATGATTAATGAAATTGGTTGGATAGTAAAATCTATAACTAAGATAATCTAATGTATGATTACTAACACTAAACTTATTGCATTTATTGATACTGTAGAGTCTGAACATTAGTCCAAGGAGATCTGGAGTAGGCTATCTCTATAACTTTAGAAAGACTAAGAAAGCTAATTATATTAATGCTTAAGTCTGTTTAGGATTTCCTACTTACTATCTAATGTTTAACATATATCCATAACCTTAGTCTTGACTTCATTTACATTAGTAGGATCAGCACATCTTAATGTATTTACTGTCTAGGTAATTTAATGATTTACTACACACATATGAGTGTCTTCCTTAGATCCATCGCATTCTAACACTCTTAACAACAGTAATGAACATACTGACATAGGGAACATTTCTTAAGAGAGTCTTTCTATAGGATTGTGACAATATTTAGTACCTTTACTTGATCTATTTCCCATAAAAGAGTATCACATGAGAAGATAAGATTACATTTAGGAATGTCTTAAGAAGTAATCATCCTTTCATTCTCTTGTTTATCAAGAGTAAAAAATTCTCCAAAAGGAAGAGAATAGTCTATCAACTTACGAATAGGATAGTAAATCATAAGTGAATTCATAAATATTTCATAAGATTAGATACACTATTAACAATTTCACTATTGATTCATATCCATTAACTCCATCACATCTATTTCCTCTTGTTATTCCATATTTAAATATACCTTTGTTAATGTCTTATGTGTACCTCCCTTGTTTCTTATTAGGAATAGGTGTAATATCCCCATTGGAGAAGTGGATCAGTATCAAGTATTTCTACTTATGATACTTTAAGTGTAGTACATGGAATCTATTTCTTAGATTAAGGACTTAATGAGGTAATAGATCTTTAGACGAGGCATTTACTTTGAGACTTGATTTAATGCTATAGTCTATTCTCTATTTTACAGAGGATTAATCTTCTATATGGATTATGATTAGATTAAGATGTTATTATAGATTAGAGTTATATATACTTTCATGATTACTTACGGGGTAGATCTTTTCATAGATTCCTTTGCGTTGTAATTCATGGAATTCGAGACGTTCATCTTAAAGGATTTCTTTTATTCTAATTGCTGGATTGATCCTCCTGGAAGTTTTGTTGTTGGATTCCAAGAGAGCATAAGTAGGCTCTTACACTTAGAATTGAGATTAAGAAAGTTTACTTTAGCATATAAGTATGGAACGAGGGTCATTTATAATTACCCTGATGGAAATTCAGAACTCGGATCAGTAAGTATGTTGACCCTAAAAGAATGGAGAACTAAGCAATGAAATATATATAACTCAATTAGTAAAAGAGACATTATTGTTAAAGAAGAGTAAAGTTTATAAACGATTAATGGAGCAATGAAGACTACGTAAGTGAAGAAGAAGAATAGAAACAGGACAGTTATGCACATCAATTGTTTAATATAGGCCTTGTCTTAATTATTCAACTATTAAATCCTTTAATAAATAGAAGTAACAATTATCCTTTAAAGTGAAATGTATCATGGTTTTGATAGTAAAGAGAGAGTAGATGGTCCAACAAGCGAATAATAAGAGGAAAATGATGAGATCTTCACTTTCTTATGGTAAGATGAAAAGAAACAAGTAATGGAAACTCATTTGAAATAGAATCTTATTGTGTTTACCTCCATCAAATAAACCTAATAGATGGCCAAGAGACACCTACATCTTCCTCTTAGGCTCTCAACATTGCTATAAACATTTCTTTGAACATAACTCACTCACTCTATAGTTCCCTTATTGAATAAGTACGAGGTCTCATCAATGTATGTCTAGGTTGTAATTATACTCTTGGAGTTATTTTGATGAGAATTAAGATGGATTTTAAGAGTTGAAAGTGTTGCGTGAAGATTAGAAAAAGTGACAGTAAACTAAACTAGAGAGTCATATAAAAATTCAAATGTAAATATCAAAATGAAAGATATGATGAGATTTACCTTATCTGTGATCGCAATACATTTATGAAACCAGAAATTGATACTATCCCTAATCCCTTCCCCGGAATGATCCTAAATTATAAATAATATACAAGATTCCCTTACTCAAACTTCAATGGTGTGATTCTCTCTTAACTAAATACATAACATTAAATAGAATAGACTCCTTAAACTTACAGACCAACAAACTAGATAAATATAGTAGCAAGTGCAGTTACTGGATAGATAATAATGATTGATTAGAGAGATTGTTTAAATCATGGTTCTTCTAGGGAGTATGAGGCGATTGAATAGGATGGGGTCGGTGATGTTTCCTTTATGGAAGACTGCTTTGTATTTCTTGTTGATGGCATAGTCAGTAAGATGATTGTAGAGATTGGATTAGCTCTATTTCTTGTAATTCATTGTGCAGAGATGATTGAAACTTTCTTTGTATTTGGAGAATTTGAGAGAGTTGCAGTTTGGGACTAAGTACTCATTCAAATTTATAATGGTAAAAAAGGAAAGGGGACTTCAAATATTATTGAACAACTAGGTATCGATTAGTTTATAAGAATGATGGAAAGAGTCAAAAAAGTGGAATTTATCTTGCATGTTGTATTGAGTGAGTAAGTGAAATTATATTAAGAGCATGATGTATTTCCATCATTCTATTTTGGAAATTGATTTTGATTAGTTGCATGAGACAATGATTCAAGGTATCAATAATAGTAGTATCTGACTGAATCTGTGTAACTTATTACAATTGTTAAATTAAAATATTATACATCTATTTACACTATCATGACTTATAGGATAGAAGAAGTTATTCATTCAAGATTAATTGGACTAATTCCATAAAAGTGACTACATAAGAAACCTGCAATAATTATTTAAAGGAAACATGGTGATTAATGCGAGTCCCCTCCCTAATAAATATATTTTATCAACTAAATCTTTTCTATGCCTCGATCTCAAAGTTACTACTAGTGATTAGACTATGGCTAACCTCTATAAAGCAGTTAATCTATTAATAATCAGATCTCTTCAAATTCTAGTACATCCCTGTCAAATAATTACATTAATTTATAAAACAAGTATCTAAGGAAAATTATTCAATTCGTTCCAGAATCTATCTCCCTCTCTCTGCATTATCCTCATTCGTCAACCTGCATCCCATCTGTTCTTTAACAATCTTATTAACACAATCATATTTAGAAACTTAATGAATACTTTAAGTTCACTTTTAGGATGAGTAGAAGGGTTAATGATAATAGTAATAGGAGTAGTAGTAGTAGTAGTAGGAGTATGATCATCTATGATGCCATGAGTGTCATCTATTTAGTTTAATAATCTTCATTAAAGGAGGATATTGGAGGAAAGGAAGTAGGATATTTTGATTAATACTTGGAGGAGATGTCTTTGGACTCATTAGGTGTTATTAAGAGATTTTATTTAGGTGTCTAGTGGCTTAGGTTGGATTGATGGATTAAGATATGAGGGGTCAGAGAGAAACCTACGGTGGTCTCAGGTCCCTTATATATGTATATTTGGCTTCTGGACTCACTTTCAGTTCTTCAGAAGTAGGAGATGAAGGGTGAATGATAATACCTCATCCTATTTCACAGGAGATGCTTATAATATTATGTGGAGTGTTTAGTTGTGATTAATCAGTATGCCTGACATTTTCCGTGCCTGTGGTAGGTTTCGGGTTTGACGGTACAAATAAGTTTGCCTTCTTATTTAATTACTACCATTCAAACTTCAATTATGCCATAACTCTAAATATTCTTTTGAAGCTCATGCAGACATACATTAGGCATCTTAAACTTTATGTGTTCTAATTGATTCCGTCAGACTCAGTCTATTAACGTTTTGCCTCTAAATATATCTTTCCTATTTTACTGGCATATTTTCATCCTAAAATCTTTTGTCTTTCCTTACCAAGGTTCAACCCTTGTATTAAGTTATTTAGCTCTCTCACTCTTTATCTGTAAGTGTTACATTATAGATACATCATAGTCTTCCACTATGAATTAGCAATAAAGGCTAAGAAGAATATAAAATAGTCAATGCCCAGGGGGTTGTACTGATCATTGATAAGGATGACTGGTGAGATCGATTTTCACCACCCCTGCTGGGCCTAACTATAAAAAGAAAAAAGTAAGAATTCCTTAATGTATAATTAATTAAATATGATGGAAGGGACATAGACCTCTGATGACGATAATCTAGCATCATATGATACTCAATATGTAAGTACAGAGAATGCCTGACTATGAGAAAGGAACCCAATGCAAAGATGAAAGAAGAACTAAGAATCAAAGAAGCACAATCAAAGAAACAGTTCTATTCCTCTATTGAGACTAGTGGATCTATTATACAGGATGGCTTCAATTTTTTTGAGTTGATCCTTCCTTCTCCATAGATCCTCATCACCTTCTTAACACAGATGAACTTCCTTAGAATGATATGCACAATACTAAGCACTCACTTTACACTATAGTAGATCAAGTGAGACATTTCGAAGATTAATTAGCTCATGTTAAGATCTCATTGATAGACCTCCTAACTCAATACTAGGTTTAATTTCAAGTTATGCTTCTCTTAGAGACCATAGGATATCTTTGCTCTTTCCCTAACTAGATACATCCTTAAGTATAGCTTCACTTCTTAGATCCCAAGCTCCTAGTGATTGCCCGGTTAGATCTCAAGATCTCATGATTTAAGATCTAGATTCTGCATATCAGTTCATTAGATCTATAGATCGAACTTCAATTATCTTTAAATTCAGGTATAGGTAAGCATTGAAAACTAACTAGATTAGATGACCATTGGAGATCTTGCTTATTACTAGGGAGCATCTAATCAGAAAGCAAAGTCCTAAAGATCCTTTACTCTGAGTCCCTAGCAGTTTGGGACTAAACACACCTTGACATCCCTACCTTTAAGTACGTCTACAGCAAATTTCGTGTCTAGAATAAATTAATTTTAAATGAAATTTTAGAAAAAAGACAACATTGGTGTTGCACGAGAAGCAGACTATTGAGAGACATTTACAATGACAAACTCTGTTACAGATGGCAGAGACATCATAGATATGGGACTTGATCTTATCCCTTTCACTGTTAGTCTTTGGGGCTGGAGGCCAACCCGCATAGCGGATCTGAGCTCTGCTCAAAAATTCTATGCGGGCTCGACCCCAATTACAAGTTAAATTCTTATCATTCTTAAGAATATCTCAAGCTCACTTACTTTCATATTCCCTTGGTAGATCTCCTTCAAATAGTCGATGTTTATGTTATCAACTGTGTGCTTAATAGCCACACACGACAATTAATTAGTTAGTTCACTTTCTCCATTTTCATTGCTAACAGGCTTTAAAATATTATAACTTTGAATGATGAATAACAATGGAACCACTTAATAAGTGGCTGAGAATAATTTGACAGTGTGGGTCCACTCTGTTGACTTGCAGCGCCGCATGAGCTCAAGGTATCGACAAAGAAGCCTTCGCCTTCCTCTGGCTGAAGGACCTCATTCGGACCCTCTTTATGAGAGGAAGGAAAACTTAATAGGTGGTAACTCTGTGAAAAAATATTAGATAACTTACTTGAGTCTTGAGTCAGCAATCAATAACACTCCCTTTCTCGCTAATAGTGTGCATTGCGCATTTAATTACATTCTAAATAAGGATTAGTGATAATAATAGTAATATTCCCTCTTATGTAATTAATGTCTTGAGTCAAGGAGGCAAAGACATCGAGAGTATATTCTTAATTGGTGAAGGATTAATTCTTCTTCTGTTCTGCAATAACTCTCTTGAATTGCGCAATGGTAATCCTCCCTCTATTCTCAGCATCAGCTTCTGCAATTATTCATAAGATTTCTACTTCGGTTGACTTCTTTCCCATCATTTCAAGAACAATCCTTAATTCATTGACATTTTGATCCTTCATTGTCTCTGATTACTTGGAGGATCTCCAAGACCTATGCCGTATTTCAGCTCAAATCATTTATTGTTTTGTTCTTTGCCCTTACAGAGTTCCCTCTTCAATGAGTGTTGTTAAGTTGCTTGCATTTGATCTTATCTTCTCCCATACCCACTATCTTTTAGGCTACACAAGGCTCTCCAATGGTTCTCATTTGATGGTTGTTGTTCTCTATCTGTTAATGAGTGAGTGGCACTTTTGCTACTATGAGCATGGCAAAGTAATGTTAGCTATGAGTGCGTCCTGTATGGCCCAGACGAGTAACCTTTGAAATTTGTCATTACATTCGAGCTATTGTGCTCACTGCCTACTTACATGCGAGAGAAATCTGTAGGCATATGCGTGCTTGTTGTAACTTGATCATCTAGGTCCAGGTTCTTCAATGCTCAAACTAAATTTCTAACACTAAGAGATTATCAATGCATTTGGAGATCTAGTAAAGTGGTATAAATCAGGTTTTTAGGTGGTCTCTGCGCTCCTGGTCTTTTCGTTTCCTCCTCAATGTCGGTCTGTTCAGGGGAGGCCTGTGTGACCACTTCCGCAACCCTCATACTTTTGCTAAGAGAATTCTTATTTTTAATTTCCCTTAGCAGAACCAAGAAGAAATTGTT